>PVJI01013153.1:0-48803 GCA_004026765.1 Micronycteris hirsuta | reverse complement strand
CCAAAGGTCTACTCTTTGCTAGTTCCCACACTTTCTGAAAACCCTATTGTGCCTAGGTCTAGATTTTCTTGTGTCAACTATAACCGAGTTTGTTCCTACCTCAAGCTGTGTTTTCCTGCAAATTGGAAGTACAAGACCCATACTGTCTTTCTAGTTTCTGATAGATTTATGTCACATTTTGTATACTGCCACATCCGTAGGTATTTGTACCATTAGTAGTTTTTGGCCACTACACCTGTATTGTACATTTGTTCATAAATCCAAAAGAACATTTTATGTTTTAGCACAAAATTCGAATGTGCCTTATTGTAAGTTTGCAAACTGTGCTGTGCTAACTTCCTTATTTTTGCAAATAGCAATTTACTAATGTTAGCCAATTTTTAATTGTGTGGGAGGTTTCGGAATTGTAAATGCTTGTGAATATAAACTTGGTCAGAGTATGATTGTCCCCAAAACGTTAAAACTAGTTTTTTTTTCCAGCCATGTGTGCAATCATGTCTTCAGTAACTGACCTTTGTGATGCTGTTTACCCAGATCTCAAATGACGATTTAGAGTGTATATAAGGTACTTTCAGAAATTAGAAACTAGAAAGTACCCCTGGCTCAGTTGCTAAGTGGTTTTAGCACCTGACTGCAAACCAAAGGGTTCCGTTACCAGCCTGGGCACATCCCTGGGTTGCTGGCAAGGTCCCGGTAGGACATGTGGGAGAGGCAACCACACATTGGTGTTTTTTCTCCCTCTTTCTCCCTCCCTTCTACTCTCTAGAAATAAATAAAATCTTTTTTAAAAAATAAATAAAGTAAAAAATGAAAAATCTTTGCCTTTATAATTATCTACAGCTTAATCTGAAATTTAGATTTCTATTATGCCTCTGACCTACTGAAGGATGCGCTGGCCTCTGCTGTCTCACTAGTAGTGGAACTGAGAGGTTTTCTAACAGATACAGGACTCCGTGGAAATCTTAGACTTTAGCTTCACTCTCATCTCTGTTATTTTTTGTTGTTGTTTTCTAAAATGTAAATATGTAAAACCTGACACCTGATAGGAATCCAATAAAAGCTTAATTGTGAGTGGAAGTGTAGGTTAAGACTTTATTTTATTTTTTGAGGGCAATTGAGTGGTATCTTTCAACGTTTTAAGTTTGCAAAGCCTTCATTCCAGAAATTCTACTTGTAGGAATTTAGATATCAGTGTGTACATGTTTAGGGATGTTCACATAGCAGCCTGTGCGTAGTGGAGGACAAAAAACTGAAAATAAATCTAAAAGTCATCAGTATAGCACTGGTTCTATAAATTACGGTACTTATTATAATCAGTGGAACACTATGTGACCATTAAAAACAACAGAATGTATGTACACTTAAATTGACTGAGGAAATTACAAAATTTGTTCTGGCTGTATTGTAAGATATATATGGTGTGCTGCTTTTATATCAATAGCGGATATCCACATTTGTACAAATAACTATTTACGTATACTGTAAGAGTGAATGTAAACACCTGGAAAATATCTGGAATGACCACCCAAGGAACTAGGGGAGAGAGGCTTAAGCTTTCATTCTACGTGCTGTAGCATTTGGATTTTGAAGGGTACGTACACGAACCCAAGGACCTGTGCTACAAGCCGCCGCCTAAGGGGGGCAACGTCGCCACCAAAGTCCTGTTGCTAATCAAGTTTTCATCCAGCCAGCGTGGTGACATCATGACAAAGGGCGGTGGCGCGTGCGCAATAGCAAGGAGGCAGTGTAAGGGGTGGAGCTGCGTAGGTTGTTGTGTAGAAGCTTCCGGTGGAGGATATCGTTTTGGCTCCGATCGCGCAGGACTGGCGACTTGGGCGCTCTTGGCGCTGGCTCAGCGGTATCTTGGGGCCCACATGAGCCAATGGCATCGTGCCCGCGGCGGCTGGGGCCCGGGACGCGTGTTTTCTGGACGTACCAAGGCCAAGAAGAAGGGCGGAAACCACATCCCCGAAAGGTAATAAGCCTGCACCGCTGGGCGTGGCCCTTCCTGTACGGGGCTCTGGGGTCTGGGCTTCGCCTCGTGCGGTCTCTGCCTGTCCCTGTGGCCGCCGCGCGCTCGGTGGCTCTGATCCTCTCTCTGCGCCGCCCACGGTAGCTGAAAGGGACGGTCTGTGCGTTTCTGATTTCTCCCGTAGTTTTCAAAGCGAGGCTCTGGCCATTGCTTCTCGGGTAAATGTGGAGGGACGGCTATCTTAGATGGGACTGTCAGTGTTGGGGATATCTATCATTCATTACCAAAGTAGAGTCCCCCTTAATTCCAGAAGCTGTGTTCTTGTGGCACAGAAAATGTGGTACAAAGTTTGGAGTGAGAAAACTCACCAGTGCCTCTGAACTTTCGGCCGAAAACGTTGGTTTGTAGTGCTAACAGAGATCACAACGGCGATCTGTGGAGATTCCAAACAGGTCTCAGTTGAAAGATCTTTTTCTATAGGTTCAAATGATTAATGTTGAAACTATGCTCATTTGTGCAGTGAACGCTGCTTAATCTCTTGAGACATTCTTTTCTCCACCTTGTATCTCATTATGTCCCTTTCATGTTATCTCGTGAGGATAGTTTGAGTCCTTCAGCATCTCTTGGTCAGCATCCTAGTCCAGAACCTGCCTGATCTGTCGCAGTTAGGTCCTAACTAATGTATCTGTATCTGTCTACTCTTGTTTCCTTCTAATCCATTCTTGATACAGAAATCCTTTTTAACAGGTAAATTGGAACATTGGTCATAAACATCACTCAAAAATATTGTTTCAAGAATAAACACAAACCCTTTACCACGGCCTTTTGAGATTCTGTACTGTCTAGGAGCCAGTCTGCTTCTTCAGCCCCAGCTTGCGCCACTTTTACCCTCACTTTCTATGCGTCAGGGATACTGAATTAGCCTTGGTTCATGCCAATCATCTGACAGAAGCCCGCTCAAGTGTTCCTTTTCACTCTGACTCCTAGCATTAGGTGATGTTCAGAGTCCCTTTTTCTATCAGGTTTCCTTTTTTTTTTTTTTAAGATTTTATTTATTTATTTTCAGAGAGAGGAGAAGGGAGGGGAGAAAGAACAATGTATGGTTGCTTCTCACATGGCCCTCACAGGGGACCTGGCCCGCAACCCAGGCATGTGCCCCGACTGGGAATCGAACCGGAACCCTCTGGTTCCCAGCCCACGCTCAATCCACTGAGCTACACCAGCCGAGCCTTTATCAGATTTCCTTTTAAAATATGAACTCAGAGTTCCCTACTGATCTCATTTGCTGGCATCAGTTGTATGAAGACTGAAAATAAAGTGTAAAGTGAAAGAATTGAGTTTAAACTATTTTAGTCAACATGTATATATTAATGGCACCTTAGTATTCAGAACCAGGCTAGGTTTTCTCAGGGATACAGAAGCCCTGGCCGCCTCTGGTCGTAGGTAGGCCAGACCTGTGCACTGTTGCCTTGTATCTGTCCTCAGGATGGGGAAGCAGGAAGAAGGGAGCACTGGTGCACACTAGGTGGGGTGGAATAAGTAGAGCAACAAAATGCGAAGCAAAGAGAAGAAGGGACCAAGGAGTCTTTGATCTGTACCAGGGAGACAGGCTAACGAAAAATGTATTGACAGGTGGAAAGACTATCTCCCAGTTGGACAGAGGATGCCTGGGACTCGTTTCATTGCTTTCAAAGTTCCATTGAAAAAGGTAAGCACAAATTAATTCAGTATTCTTTCAGAAATCTGAATTTACCATGTAGAACACTGGTTCTCAGTCCTGTCATCCTCCACTTTCTCTTGAGCACATACTTTGTATTTCACCCTTCAATACCATGGAATGAAATTCATTGATAAATACAACCTACTTCCATACTTAATTTTAAAGGAAAAAATCAGTGTAATGCTCTAATTATGAGAGGGGACTGCAAAAAACCAGTACTTATAAAAAATTGTGTATTTATTCTTACATGTTCAAACTTCAGTCACTTTCAAATTACTATCCACTTGATGCAACACACCTGTTGAGACTTTTTTCCACCACTCCAAACAGTTTTGGAACTTGTCAATTTGGATGCCGTTTAGTGCTTCTGCTGTTTTTTATTTCACCATTTCCACATTAGCAAGATATTTCCCTTTGACGACTTTTTCCATCTGGGGGAAACAAAGAAGAAGTGTCGCTCGGGGTGAGATCAGGTGAATAGGGAGGGTGCAGCACAGAGGTCGTGCCATTCTTGGTCAGCACTGTGTGGGCAGGTGTGCTAGTAAATCACCCATCACGAAAGAGCAAACTCGTGACAGTCTTCAAAAAAAATTCACTAGAGCCAAACACAGCCTCTCACAACAACGCCAGTTGGTACACCGATGCAGAGGGGTTCCTCAAACACTCACCTAGTTGGGGAAGCCTGTGCTACAAGGGACCCGCCCTCCAGGGATTTTGGGGGGGGTTGGGTGTCCCCCTTGTATAATACAAGGAATAAATAAAAGAATTTATAATAAAGTTATGTGTATTTACATTTTACTGTGTAAATGTTTAGGCATGACTATACTAGAAATAAAGAAGTAGTTGGTTACTTGCACCGTGAATGCAAAAACTGCAAATGCGGACTGATTTAGATGGGTTGGTTATATTGCCTTAATGATAGGAATTTTCATGAGAGTGAACAGCTCTTAGTAGATTTCCAAATAAAGCCAAGTTCATTCTTCATCAGTTAATAAGGCGATTACTGTCCTGGAGAAATCAATGTACATTAAAACTGGAGGGGAAAAAAAAACTTTGCGTTTAATCGTGAAATGGAGCTAGTTTCTAAGGCTTACATAGTTATGAACAGTTTTTTCACCTCTTTGAACATTGACTAGGATATTTGGTAGTCATTCAAGTGTGAGACACATTTGTAGGACTGTTCTGACTTGACAAATGTCCGGCATCCATGACTGCACCTACTGAATGCCAGGAAGACCCTTCGCTCCCTCCATCACAACCAAAAAAATGCCCTGGATCAGCAGGGTTAGGGTGATATATTCTGAAAAATGGATATTCTGAAAAATGCTTTTTTTTTTTTTTTTTAACTAAGAAAGGAATAGGTGGGAACAGCATTTGACCAATACGCAGAAGGTGAGAAGAGATTCCATGTCTCATCAGAATGCCTGATATAGCATGGATTAGCATCAGTAAAAGCCTACTTTAAATGTATTGGGAATTTATTTAATTTGTGACTCATAGGTAGCGGTTCCTTTTTCTCTTACTGTGTCAATTCCTCTGCATCTCTGGACATAAAAATTTGGTGTAAAGATAACATATGGTTCTTACTCACATTCATCAATGCCAAGCAAGTATTTGACATATAATAAATACTTAACAAATCTTGTTGAATGAATGAATGGACTTCTCACCCACATTTGCACTTACTGTGAATTTTGCCCTATATTCCTCCTCCTGTCTGTGCAGTTTTTCTAAGTGCTCCAGTCCCTCCTCCATGACAACCAAAAGTGGGTTCTGGAGGTTCACAAGGGTCTCTGCCTAGCCCCTCTCCTGTCAGCATCACGGGTTTGAATAAATGGATCACATAACAAAGGATTTTAAGTGCACCTTGTCTGTTTCCTATTTCTTTTTCTCTGACAGAGTTTTGAAGAGAGACTTGCTCCAGAAGAACGTTTTTCCCCCTTGGATCTTTTTAACAAAATCCAAGAACAGAATGAAGAACTTGGACTGATTATTGATTTAACATATACTCACCGCTATTATAAACCAGAGGTAAATGGAAATGTTAACTGAAAAAGAACCTTCTTTCTGATACTATAATGACTCACAGTAAACAGTAGTTATCACCTCAGACTAAGATGAATCCAGGCCTACTTTCATGGGTAACAGTTGGAAAAGGGAACCAAGTGGTTTCCTGAACTAAACATTTCTAGTTGCTGTCTCAGAATGAGATTAAAGACTTGAATTAAAGTCTAATATTTGGCAGTAGGCTCTGTATGTGCTTAAGAAATTCTGTAAGCTTCCGTGTTCTATATTTCAAAAATGAAGTAAACTTTTTGTGAGATTAGTACTAGCCTAATAGGAAAAAGAGGAACATTGAGTGTGTCATTAGCATTTATTTTAAGCAGTTACTTGAGCATGTGTAAGCATCACAGTAAAAGACAAGTTGTTCTCAAAGGTGTATGCTTTCTTCTGCTACAATTTTTCCATGTTGTACAGAAACCCATCTTTTCTGTTGGCCCACGTGTTACATCAGTGGGAAAGAATTGTCTGCCTTCTGACCAGTTTAGTGACTATGGGAAAAATAACACCTACTGTATGTTAATGCTTATGTAGCAGTTTGCCATTTAAAAAGTACTTTGAGCCCAGACTGGTGTGGCTCAGTGAGTTGGGCATTATCCCGAAAACCGAAAGGTCACGTGTTGGATTCCTGGTCAGGGCACATGCCTGCGTTGTGGGTGAGGTCCGCAGTTGGGGGCATGAGAGAGGCAACCGATTGATGGGTGTTTCTCTCCCTTTCTTTCTCTCCCTTTCCCTAAAAATAAACAATATAATATCTTTTAAAACATAAAAAGTACTTGCACATACCTTACTTAATCTGCACAACAAGTTTTAGCTGATGAAGTAGTCGTAGTACTGATAGCTCCTATTGAGTGCTTACTCTTCACTAAGCTCAGAGAATAAATGATCACAATTAGGAATTTTACAGATGATGAAACAGGCTCAGAAAAGGAATAATTAAAAGGAACTCAGTTGCTCCTCTTTTTTATTGTAAAATAAACATAAATAACATTTATCATTTTAACCATTCACAAGTTTCCAATTCAGTCAAATTATATACATTCACATCATGGGTATCCATCACCCCGTCTATAACCAAAACTTTCCTCATCCTCAACGAAACACTGACCATAAACAATAACAACTTCATTTCCCTCCCCTCAGCCCCTAGTTACCTCTTCTGTTTCTTTCTCCATGAATTTGCCTATTCTAGGTACCTCATGTAAGTGTTCATACATTTGGCCTGTGTCTGGATTATTTCACTAAACACAATGTCTTCTAGGCTCATCCCTGTTATAGCATGTAACAAAATGGCATTCCTTTTTAAGGGTGAATAATCCAAGTGTGTGTATACCATATTTTCCCTCTTCATCTGTAGATGGCCACTTGGACCATTTGCTTCCTTGGCCCTTGTGAATCATGGTACTGTGAACGCGGGTGTGCAAATACTTGTTCAGATTCCTGCATTCAGTTCTTTTGGATGTGTAGGTGGGAGTGGAGTTGTTAGGTCGTGTGGTAGTTCTGTGTTTAACCTTTGAGAAACTGCCAGACTGTTTTCCACAGTGTCCTCTTTTTACACAATTATCCTGAACTTTAAGCTTACATAGAAGTTGACATAATACTGTAGGTGTGTTTGCTGGCCACCCACAAACTCATCTGTCTTTGATATTCATTAACTGATACTGGGTTTCATCTATACTTCGACCTGTTTCAACTCATTCCATATTATTTTGAAGTAGATTCCAGATATCATTTTACCTATACATTTTTGGCATGCATATCTAAAGTATGGGACTTTATTCCTTAATATAACTTTTTAATATTAAATATCCAGTCAGCATGCAGATTTGCAGTTGTCTTCTAAATCTCATGAAAAGAAACATTTGTAAAGCGTTTGAATTAGACCGAGATAAAGTCCACACTTTGCATTTGATTGTTACGGTCTGAAGTCTTTAATCTACAGTTTCTCCCACCGTGTCTCTTTCACTTTCTTTTATTTCCCACCTTGAATTTTATTTTTTAAGAAACTATGTAGTTTGTCCCATATGATTTTGATGATTGCACCCCAATGTGTTGTAGCCATATTCCTTAGGACTTATATTTTATTTTATTTTTTAAAATTTTTTCTTTAAGTATTTTTTTTAAAGATTTTTTTTTTAATATTATTTTTAGAGAGAGGGGAAGGGAGGGAGAGAAACAGCAATGTGTGGTTGCCTCTCATGTGGCACCCACTGGGGACCTGGCCCGCAACCCAGGCATGTGCCCTGACTGGGAATTGAACCGGGACCCTTTGGTTTCCAGCCCGCACTCAATCCACTGAGCTACACCAGCCAGGGCAGGACTTATATTTTAAACTGGTAATTGACCCAGAGGCTTGATAAATTCAGGCTTGGGGTATTGTTTTTGTTTTTTCAAGGCAGTTTCATAGGTTATGAGTGTTCCTCCATGGAGACATGTAAGTGATAGCCTCTTTCTGTGGTGTTAGCAGCCACTGATGATTGCTACCTACATTCAAAATTATTTTAGGGCTTCAAAAATGGTGAACTCAACTGCTCTTTTTTCATTTATTAGCTGGGTATATTTCTTTCTTTTTTTTTAAGGTTTTATTTATTTATTTTTGGAGGGGAGGGGAGGGAGAAAGAGAGGGAGAACCAGTGTGTGGTTACCCCTCACACACCCCCTGTTGGGGACCTGGCCCCACAACCCAGGCATGTGCCCTGACTGGGAATCGAACCAGCAACCCCTTGCTTCGGAGGCCGGTGGCACTCAGTCCACTGAGCTACACCAGCCAGGGCACATTAGCTGAGTATATTTCTATGAAAAGAAGCTCATCAGCTATTTGGTTGCCCAGCTATAGAGGTGTGATTCTTTCCTTTCATTTAATAGTTTCCAAAGTAATGAGTTGATTCACTAAATCATCCAGTGGTGACCAGTTATTTATTTATTTTTGTATCATCAGGGACTTCATTGCAGTTACTATCCTTATTGAGGCACAAATTGAGGTCCGTCCTTTGGCCAGTTAGAGCTTCTCCATTTGGCTCCTGAGTCCTCTTGGCATGATTTGCCCTCAGTTGTCCCTGTACTTCTTCAGGGGTAACAATTAGGAAATGTGTTTGTGTGTTCGTTTTTCATATTAATACACCATAGGTTCATCCTGACACTTTCCTGTTGGATTCAGAACTGCAGGATTTTTATGTAACTTGTTCTGGCTGTTGTCAATACCCACTCCCTCATCCCAAGAGCACCAGCTCACAGCAGCGCCTGAAATTGGCGCTGTCCGAGTTCTCCTGACTGATGCCCTTGAAATGTGAAGTATTGGGTGGGATTGTTTATGCACTTTTTAGTTCTGTATGCATTCATTCACACGAATTTTGCTTTTGGTTTTGTATACCTACTGACTACCCATTCTGCGGTCGTAATGCAAATCTAGTGATACTTCTTGGTTGAAGCAGTTTTGAAAAATATGGCTTTTTTTATCAGAATTACTGACATACTAAGTTGATCGTAATCTATATTCTGGCTCTTGTAATTAATTTTTAATTCTTTCCCTGCAAATGAAATAACATACATTTTCATGGTCTTGCCTTTTAGGACTTACCAGAAACTATTCCTTACTTAAAAATTTATACAATTGGGCATCAGGTGCCTGACGATGACACTATTTTTAAATTTAAATGTGCTGTTAATGGGTTTTTGAAAGAAAACAAAGATAACGGTGAGTTGTTCCTTTTCTTACCTGAACTTTGTTATGCATTTTGAGTGGGGTTGGGAATTTTTAATATTTTAATAATTCTTGCCCTAATCCTGTTGTATTTGGTAATGTGGGCGTATCAGAGGGTGGAGATAGAGTAAGGTGTTTGTCCTGTTACAGTTACAAATAGCAACTTAGTTCATAATATGAGTTTAATGAGAAATATGAGCTGAGCTAGCTCATCTCTTTCCTAAATATTTGAATGGGAAATGTATAATATAAAAATGTTCTGTTGTCGTACTTATTGGTTAAAAGGTGATTGGTGGGTGGAAGAAAGGATAGAATCTCAGTGTTTTGGAGTGTGTAGGAAAAGAAAAAGGCGGAGGTTTGAGGTGAGACAGACCCTTAGAAGCAGAAGAAAACGGAGCGGACCAGTGAAGTCGCATCTTCGTCATTTGTATTTGAAACATTTCTGGTGTTTTCCGCTCTCGGTACAAGTGAAGGAGGTCACCACCACCTCTATTCTCAGTTTTCAGACAGGAAGAACTAAAGTAAGCTGGTGTTTGCTTGTTTCTGCTTTAAGATCTACCTTACTCTATTTGAAAGCAGATCTTAATAGCTTCTGAATTTAAAGAATCTGTTGCCTTTTTCTGGTATCTGGCTATCAGAAGAACATGATGTTCACCACATTTTAAGACTGAGGAATCTTTTTTGTTTGAAAAGCCACACACCCACAGGACCGAGTGTTCATTTTGTTCTCTTTCTAGATTTAGCCTAAGGAGTATACACTTTATTAAGAAATTCTGACATACACATGTAGATATAAATATAAAGAAGCAGACAGTAAGGGATAAAGAATAGAGACAGATGTGGGAAGATAGGGAATGGATGGAAAGAGATAGAATCAGTGGTTTTTAAGATAAATTTTCAAGCTATTACCTGGTCGCTTAATGTAGGCATTGGTTCTTAAATATCTGAACGCTGGTCACAGATCTCTCCAGTACTTTCAGTTGTGAGAGGCTGGGCTTTGCCTGTGATAACCGCAGAGTCACCGGCTCCTTTGTGTGGAACTAGTATGCAGTGTTCCATCTGTTTCCAGGGGGCTAGAAGGTCCACGGGAGTGCATGAGAACATGTTTGTAAGTATTGGTTCTTCACGTGCTACACCAAGGGCAGTCTGTTGCATAGTTGACTGGACGTCGGTCTCCTGCTTGCATGATGCTGACTTCACTGTGTCTGGCCGCGCTCCTTGCCAGAGCGGTCTCAGGACCTGGCTTATGATCCATTTGGCTACCTCTGCTGTGAGTCCCTCCACAGATTCCAGGCTTACTGATGAAGCGGAGGACCTTACACAGTCCATTCCCTAGAACTGATAGACTCAGAAAACACATTGATTCGGTATACACTTGACAGCCTGTTGGGGTTATGGTTAGGGTACAGGGATTTAGTGGTGAGTAGCAATCTTTGGTCATTGGAAATTCACAGTTATCTAGGAAGGTAAACATGTGGGAAGTATAAGTCACTGAGTTAATTACCGTATTTTTCAGACCATAAGATGCACCTAGGTTTTAGGGGAGGAAAATAAGAAAAAAATTTTGAAGCAAAAAATGTGGTAAAATATTTAATAACATAAATAACAAAATATTTCACCAATGTAAATGTAAACAGAACATTCGGACTATAAGATGCACCCCCATTTTCCTCCCAAATTTGGGGGGAAAGTGCATCTTACAGTCTGAAAAAAACCTGGTATAATAAGAATGAATTACGTGCTCTGGGAATATAGAGAGATGGAGGAAGGCCTTTCTGAGGACTCAGTGTTTGAGGTGGGCTGGTTGGGGGGGGGATTTGGCCAGAAAGAGGAAAGGACAACTCAAGTGTTGGAAACGGTCCAGAACCTACAGGGCTTGAATCTGTGTCATGGAGAAGCAGGCTGTGGTGCCACTAGAGGGTAGGGTGAAAGGGCATAGAATTCTTATGTTCATATTCCACAAATATTTATATATAACACCTTCGAAGGTGAAGACACTGATCTAGAAGTAGGAACAGAAGAAAGTTATTGCCCTTACATACTTCGCATTCTAGTAGGGGAGAGAGAGAAGTAAAAAGTGAATATACGGAATATCAGATGATGATAGTGCTTCGTAGGATAAGAAAACAATAAGGAGGTGAGAGAATGTGGTGGGTGGTCAGGAAAGGCCACTCTATGAAGATATCATTTAGCAGTGCCTTAATGGAAGGGAGGAACCAAGCCATTGGGTATCTGGGGAAGACAGTGTGCTGGGTAGTATTCTAAAGCAGAGAGAATAGTAGGTGTAAAGACCCTGAGGCATGACTGTCAGGACATCAGCATGTTTGAGCAATAGTGAGGAGGCCAGTGCAGCTGGAGTGGGGAGAGTGAGTGAGCTCAGCGCCTTAGAAAATAGGGTCAGAGCCGTCGGCATGGGGCGGGAGCTCGGTGGACCATGTAGCAAGTCCTTGTAGGTTGTGTAGTTCAGATCATTGTGGACTTACAGTTAGACAGATTGCTCTCCTTTTATTAAGAGTTCTAAATTCTATCTGAAACGTTTGGGCTTTATTCTGTGCAAAATGAAGATTTTTCAGCAAAGGAACAACCCAGGCAAGTGTATATTTTAGAAAGAGCATCTTCCGTATGGAGTTTGCATTGAACTAGAAGAGAGGAGAAGTAGGGTGGTAGTAATCCAGTAAGAGATGAGTACCTTCCTACCAGACAGCAGCTAGTCACAGGCATGCTCAATTATACATTGTTGTTTTCATTTAATTTCTCACAGAAGTTTTTAAAAGAAGGACTGAGACATCCTGTGGCATAGTTGGAAAAATCTTAGACATGATTCTCGTGTTTGTTCTGTTTGCCCGCAGTGTAGGCCAGGCTTCCGTCTCCAAGTCTGGCTTTTTCATTGCAAACTGTGGACAGACTTCGCAGGGCACATAGGCCTCTGGCGGGTGGGGAGCAACAGATGGGGGAGTGGACGTGTCTTGGGAACACAAGAGCACTGCAGAAACTGTCCTTTTTAATAATCAGTGTTAAACGTGAAGGCATTCCATTTGTTTCACTCAGAAACAAATTTCACTCTTCTTATAGCCTGTTTAACTCCCTTTTTCTGTAACTGATCAGTTATGATGAGCATTCTACAGGGCCCGACAGAAGTAGCGCCTGCTTGAGTGTATTGGTCGGGTACGAGAATGTCTCACCCCAGATGGACAGCAATTTGAACATTTCACATAAAATGTCACATGGTGTGCTTGAGTTGGTATTGTTATGTTACAGAATTACACGCTTATGATTTTGTACTAAAGGATTTTATAATAAAAAGGGGCATTATTTGGGCCAGACCCTGTAAATTAACACAAAAGGAGTTTTCTCGATGGAGTTTGACCCTGAGTGCTTGACCAGGCCTTCCCCGTGTTATACTATTGCATCTAACTGGGGACTATGCACAGGTTCCCAGAGACAATGAATTCTGACCTTGTACTACATCATTCTTTGTAGTGTGTTACTAAAAAAACCCTTTCTCCTCAGGTGTTATTTCTTTTCAGGCAGTGGTAGTGTTATGGTAACTAGTACATGTTACTCTTCAGAAAAGCATGTGACTTGTTTTTAGGGCATTTACTTCATTTATTTAACTCTGCATTCCCTGTTCCGCAGACCGACTTATTGGTGTCCACTGTACCCATGGTTTAAACAGGACTGGCTACCTCATCTGCAGGTGAGTTGCCAGCCCCAAGAGGCAGACCATGTCTAAGTTGTTTTACATAGCAATGTAAACTAATTGCAAAAATGCAATCAGTATAGAAATAGATGAAGCAGAAAGCAGTGTTGCCCCCCACCCAGGGATTACCACCTGTAATAAGTGACTACATGTTTTTTCAGACTTTAAAAATGCAGATATAAGCATATACATGTAATTTAATGGTATAATATTCAGACATTCTGTTTTATAGTTTTATTTTATATTTTAATATATGGTGGGCATCTTCCTTTGGAAGTATTTGGAGACTTCATTCCTTTAAAAGGCTGCATTTTTCCTTCCTTTACTGATGTACATAAAAATCAGAAGATTGATGTTATAAAGTGTTGAAATAATAAACATTCCTCTGAGTACATCTTTGAGTATATATGCTATTGTCTCAGAGATAATTTCACCTAGGTTGGAATTCCTGAATCAAAAGTTTATGCCCTTACGCTTTCTTGTGGATGTTGCTACAGTGTACTGATTTGTGTTGGTTTATTCAGAAAATACGTGTTTATGTGTAAGCACTGTGCTGGGTGCTAGCAAAAAGACTTGTGAGACTTTGTGAGCACAGAGATGTGACCTGCCCTTTGTGGATCCAGCAATTTAGAGAGTAATTCCAGCAATTACTCATAATTCCAGCGATTGCTCATACACATGCATCTAAAATTACAACTTTAACAGGTGCCCAGAAGGAGAGGGACATGGTATTATGAGGGCATATCAATCGGGAGGACGTGACCTCATCATGGAGATTAGAGAAGGTTTTCGTGGGGAGATGTGGTCTGATATCTGAAGGAAAAGTAGGTATTAACAAGATAGGGACATGGGGGCGGAGAATTCTGGGCACAAAGAACGGTACAGGCCCTATACCAGGAAAGCATGTGCTGTGCTGGAGACCTGGCTGGGGAGGCTGGGCCGTGGAGGAGGAATGGCATTGAAATGAAACTAGATCATGCAGGCTTGTGTCGAAGGTTTTAGGTTTTATCTTAAGAGCAGTAGAAAACCATTTAACTCTTCTCATTGAGGGTGAGTTAGTGTAGATTATAAGCAATTTGCACTGCAGGGGCACAGAGTGGAAGCAAGAAGACAGGTGAGGCTTTTGTAGGACTCCAGGCATAATGGTGGCTTGGTCCAGGGTGTGGAGTCATTTTGGTGGGAAGATGTGGACATGCTCCGGAAGTGTGCACGTGACATCACTGCCGGGGTTGGTGGGGGATGAAAAGGAGGGCGGGAGAAATGGCTGTCAGTGATGGAGAATGCTTTCTTGCCCATGCTGGCGGTTAATAATATTTTCGAAATATGATATCAATATTTTCCCCAACTTTTGCTATTTGTTGATTTCTGGTAAATACTCTTGTCTTATTTTGATTAAAAAAAATTACTTGTATTTTATCAATATCTTTTTAACACCTGGCGAGTTGGTTCTGTGTTTTCTCCTCTTTTATTAATTAAATTGTTGTATTAATATAAGTAATTTTATTAATAGATTTTCTAAAGTAGGCTCACCCTTGCATCCTTAGAATAAGGCTTTTTGTGATCATGGTGTGTCATTCTTTAATAATTATTGGATTAGATGTGTGATGTTTCTTTAGGATGTTTATATCTATATCTGTAAGTGAAATTGGACCTTTTCTGCAACAAACTTGATTTTTATGTTGTTTTGTTAGATATTTGATTGATGTAGAAGGCATGAGGCCAGATGATGCAATTGAATGTGAGTATGAGGGTTATCGCTGCTTTTCCTTTTTATAAAAGTGGAAGGTGAAAATGTGGATGAACTTTCCAAATTTTGGAAAAAGAGAAAAGTTTGTAATTCGTTCGTTGTGACCTAAGATAATCTTTTGCCAAAAGTTTATACAGGGATGTATCTGGAAATATTGAGATATAACAGCCTGAATGATTAGTCGATGGATTTCAGCTCTGACCTGCTTTCTCTGGAAAAGACTTGCTTTTTGTACGGCTGTTTCTGACCGTTCTTCCACTCCTTAGTGTTCAATCGATGCCGGGGACATTGCATGGAAAGACAGAACTACATTGAAGACCTTCAGAATGGTCCCATCAGGAGGTAAGTTGCATTTGACATGTGAAGTTTGTGGTCAGGGAGATCAGTTTTTATGTCATTTAAGTTGCACATAGCCATTCTTCTTGTCACTTGCTTACTTGCTCAGGGAAACCTAAACAAATAGTGGTGGAGGGAGGGTGGGGTTGTTATTTTCACTGGCGAAAACATAGACAGTAAATTGGCTACTGAATTTGGAAACCAGTAATACCGTGTGCAAACATCATTCTCTTGAAGGGATCGGGCACCCAGTGTATCCAGATCAAGGGGCTCTGACTGCTCAGCATATATGGTGGAGCCAGTCCACAGCGCTAGAAAGGCTGTTAACCAAGGACCCAGGAATAACAGACGTTGGACCCAAGGTTACCCAGCACCTTCTTGGCATTTCCACGCCCAGACCCCAGATGTGCAACAGTCAGTAAGGTAGCTCTGCTTTCCCTCTTTTCTAGAATTGGAAGAGAAGTGAATAGTGTTATAAACTAGTGTCAACACGTTATGATAATGGTGAGGATTGACATTTTCTGGCTGGTCAGTGCCAACCGCGAGGTATCATTTCTGCACATTTTGCATTTAGGACTGGAAAATCAAGTGTAGGATGGGAAATATGTGACTTTTCAGCGGCAACTAGGAAAGGGACTTAGAAATTTTAATTGTAAACTTAGTTTGAGCCAGCAATTTGATATGACCACGAAAAATGATCTTGCATTCTTTGGCTACATTCAAAGTGGTGTAGCTTTCAGAATCAGGAAGGTGGTCACTTAAAGAGTAGGTACACATTATAGGGGAAATAGTAAAAATTCCAGTAGAGGAATTCGCAAAGGATTTGAACAAAGAAATCAAAAAAGAATTTTTACTTGGGAAATGGAAAAACCCTCAGTACACTTAAAATAGCAAGTTTCTGTGCTTTACCTATTAATTTAGCAACAGTTTCTGATAAAGCCATCCAGCGTAATGGTTGTCAGGCTGGACCTGGATTTGCATCCTGGTTCTGCCCCCCCCTTGCTATGTGATCACAGGTATGATTTCTAAATTTCTGATTTTTCATCAATCAGATGGCAATTTTCATAAAACCTACCTCATAAGGATTGATGTTGACCATTACATGAACTAAAAAAGTATTTTGAGCACCTTATAAACACTTTGAAAGAGATGTTAGCATTTTTAGAAGATGTAAATCTTTTTTTAAAATGTTACTGTTGTTGCCAATGGCACTGAAAATTCATACTGTCCTTTGCAAAGACAACTTAATTCCATACAAAACGCGCATACCTGTTAATTCCACATTGAGTCTAAGGAACTTCTTTAATATGTGGAAAGACTTAGAGTCATTTAATCAGCACATTTCTAAAACCTTTCTCCTACATATCAGACGTTTGAGTGGGTGCTCAGGGTGCAGTAGCGTGTGTTTGAGGATGTTAGTCCCAGCATTATGTGTAGTAGCGAAAAAGTAGACAGTGGCTTCCATTTCTAACAATGAAGAACAGTCAGGTAAATTCTGTCCAAACTATGACATTTTATAAAGCCATCAAAAGTGATAGCTCACTTAGGATAAGTAAAAATAATCTGTTATGATTTAACAGTTTCAAAAAAAAGATGCTGGGCGGAGGGAGATCAAAAAGGAAATATTAACCAGTCTAATTAGATTAGGTGGGATTGAGAAAGGATTGAGGTTAATTTTTCTTTTCTGATTTCAGATTTTCTTTCGTATGATTTTATTAGATTTTTTTGACCTTGCTTTAAATCTTAAGTTTCCAAATTTGTTGCAAATACTATTTTTAGAATTTCTATACTTTATAATTAATTTATATATATATATATATTTATTTATAAAATGAAAGCAGCTTTATGCTTTCAGGGATAAATACCTTGTTCTGTCTCATGTCAGTCTGCCAGACTTGGAAAGAAAGTATCCGATTAGAATAGTATGGGCATTTATCTCTATAGGGAAAGGGAGAAAGGCTGCTGGGAATTTACTCTGTGCTGAGACATTATGGTAGGTAATTTACCTGTATTGTCCTACTTTACCTTCAGAACAGCTCGTGAAGATGGAAGGTGTTATTAGCTCTATTTTATAAAGAACTAAGAAATCCAAAGACTTAAGTAATTTATGTGCTAAGGTCATACAGGTAGAAAACATTACAACCAGTGTATTTATGTATCATTTACAAAGCTTATTATATATCTTCTTAAAACTAATAATAGTTTATTACTTTTTTGTTTTAAGAAACTTTTCACAGAATCAAAGCTTTTACCAGAGACACCATTACCCGCCTCCTGGCCCCCCCGGAGAGGACTGTTCACAAAGGAGATTCCCTTGGAGCATACAGCCAGATGCCAGTCACGTAGGCCAGAACAAAAGGTGGTGTCCTGGCAGTTACTGTGGGTTTTCCTATCCAGCCTATTATGGATGGACTGAGTGACACCAACCTACCCTGGAAATCTATCTGGAGACCTCAGGACTGAAGACAGCTGGAGTGACTCTTTGTAAGATCGGGTCAAATGAGGTTTATAATCTATATTTCCTCCCTTAAGTTCAAACTTAAGGAAAATTATATTAATACTTAACTCTTTGCTGATAAATTTGCAGTATTTGAAATACTGGATGAAATAATCTGTTATTCCAGTCTTAAATTTTTTTAAAGGAAAATGTTATTTTAGAACTGAAAAAGTAATAAAGAATATCCCATGTACCTAATTTTTAAAAATGCTATCTTTTCTATGTATTTCCTTTTGACTAGACTTGTGATATGAATGTGTGCATACAAAAATTTTTAGTCTTGTTCTATTGTCTTTTTCTGTTTTTGACCCAATCATTAAGGTTTCTTTTTTCCCCTAACTGTTCAAGATTTCTATTGAAATTTCCTAGGAGACAGTCTCTTTGGAACCTAATCAGTAGCTGCAGTTAGTTGTGGTATTTTGTGATTAGGCATTTCTTTCTTTGCCAGTCTGTTGTGGGGTTTGACCAACTTCCTTTCACTGAGTTGTCATTTATGCCCTCTAACACAGCAGTGGATAAACTTCTAGGAATTGATTATCAACTGGGCAAGAGCCTGATAAACGAGAATGCTGGTTGATTTACCTGACAGGGTAATTGTTATCAACTGTGGAATTACTCAGAAAACTTGAAAACTTTTATAGACTATAAAGGTTGCTTAATGAACAGAATAGGATATGACATTTAAAGCCTGGGATATTGGGAAACTTGCGTGGCTCCTTATGTTTGTGCTTTTCCATCGAACATAACTTTCTGGGGTCTCTCCCCTGGCCTCTCACAGTGGAGCAGTGCTCTGACTTTGACTTTTTCTAAGTTGCCTCTTTTGCTGCTGTACCTCTAGACCACACGGGTGGATCACCTGGGGGGTGTTGATTATTTTTGGTTGCAGAGGAAGCCAAAAATCTTTGCTTAAGAAAGTGTCACACCATCGCGACATCAAAAGCCTAGGTAGATATTTGATTAATATTGGCTTCATTTTTTAAAGCCTCTTATTTCGAACATTTATATCAGAATGTCTTTTACCAAATGTGATAGTTATTTCATCTGTTCTCTTTTACATGTGAAGGACATGTTGAACCTGACCTTAAGGGAATGATGCAGCTTAACTACTCCCCTGTCAGTGTCTCAAGTTGCTAATCCTTCATCTAGGCGGTGGCTCATAAGGCTTTTCTTTGCCTGCCACATTTAACAGAGATATAAGGGCCGTTGTGAAGAGGCTGGTTCTGGGGAATTATTTCCCAGGATACCTCAAGACGGCTCCCTGGGAAAGAAATTGGAGGAAGATTACTGGTGAGACAAGAGCAAGCAGGGGCAGTGACGGCAGTCCAGCTGTCTTATAGCTCTAAGCAGTTTTTTGGCAAGCAGTTTCTCAGGACATTGCCAGCAGAAGAGCCGTCATCCAAACACTGCCACCTTCAGAAGACCTTTCTTTACCCTATTGTCCCCTCTGTCCCCGTCCACTTCTGTTTCAGTTATCAGCGTGGCTTGTTAAAAGTGAGGCTCCATTTGCGCTCTCATGTCTCATTCATTCTTCTCCGCTCTATAGCTCTGGCTTCTGCTCACACCACACCATTGAATGTTTTCTGGCTAAAGGGACCAGCAGCTCCCTTTTTAAAAGGTCTCTAATGCTATTCCAACTTTAAAAATTTATTTTTATTTTTAAAAAATTGAGTACTTTAATGCCCAGCTGGTGTAGCTCAGTGGATTGAGCGTCGGCTGGGAACCAGAGGGTCCCGGTTCGATTCCCAGTCGGGGCACATGCCTGAGTTGCGGGCCAGGTCCCCGGTGGGGGCCATGTGAGAGGCAACCATACATTGCTCTTTCTCCCTCCCTTCTCCTCTCTCTGAAAATAAATAAATAAAATCTTTAAAAAAAAAAATTGAGTACTTTAAAATTCAAATAGTTCTACTGAGATTAGCATGAAAAAGAATAGTCCCCAGCCACCACCGCACCCCACCTTACCCAATTACCACTCCCCAAAGGCAGTCACTAAGTGTTTTTGTGTTCTCTTCTAGTATTTGCTGCTTTATTTAAATACAGTGCTTATATTGCCACTTCTTGATTTTTCACTTCATGGTGTTATCTACTAACTTCTTACTGTGGAAGACAGGGTTTGGCTTTTTCACATCATGTGCCCACATGCACACTCCTGTTAGCCTCCACTTTGCAGTGCAGCTATTCCCCAGCCTTCACTTAAATCAGCCTTCTAAGTTCAAGTTTTTACCCGGTGAGCAGCGTTCACTCTGAGCCCTGGTATGCCATGGTTATGTTTCCTTTCTTCGGCCGTTTTTGTCCCCCTCGTTCTTGCCCCTTTACCTGCGGACCTACCACTAATCCGCCCCCCCAGCTCCCTGCCAGCACCGCAACGTTTCTCTCAGTGTGGATAGGGTGAACACATTAGGTTTTTTTTTGTTTGAAATCTTTCCTGCAATCCTCCTGACCTGTTTCAGGTTGGGCGTTACCTTAGTTTGCCACAACTGCCATAACAAAATTCCACAGACTGGGTGGCTTAAATGACACTTCTGGAGGCCAGAAATCTGAGGTCAAGGTGTCAGCAGGGTTGGTTTCTTCTGAAGCCTTTCATTGTTTATAAATGGCCACCTTCTCCCTTTGTCCTCATGTGGTCCTCTCCCTGCGTCTGTCTGTGTCCATATTTCCCCTTCTTTAAGGATGCCAGTCACATTGGATTAGTGCCCACCCTTATGACCTCATTTACACTTACTTCCTCTTTAAAGACCCTGTCTCCATGTGTAGTCACATCCTAGGTCCTGGGAGTTAGGACGACTATGACGTGAGTTTGGGAAGGTGCTACTTAGGCCGTGATGGGCACATCTCTACACCTGGGGCATAGCTCTTGTCCTGGGATTTCTATTCACCTTCAGCCTGGTCATTTCTTCTGCCCACCTCTATTTTCTGGGCCTCAAAGCTCTTGCTTTCATGGTGTGCTTTCATGGTTTACTTCCCTGTTTGGTAGATTATATCCTGTAGCTTCCCAAGGAAGGTTAATAGGTTGTAAATTTTTTGAGACTTTCTCAAAAAAGCATGTCTGAAATGGGTTTTATTCTTTCACTGCACTGATAATTTGATAGGCTATATAATTGTAGGTAGATACTTTTAAATGCATTTACTCATTGTTTTCTACATTCGTTGCTGTTGAAACCCTGTGCTATTATAATTCCAAAGCTTTTACCCGGGGACCTGTAATTTTTCTCTCTGAAAGCTTTAGGATCTTCTTTATCTCAAATGCCCTGACATTTCATGATACGTTTTAGTGTAGGTATTATTTGTGATGTTAGATACTTAGTGAACACTTTCAGTCTAGTACCTTATACACTTCTCAGAAATTTTCTTTTTACTTGATGCTATTTTCTTTTTCAGGAACTTCTAGTTGAATGTTGGATTTTCTGAAATGTACCTCTATGTTAATTTTTTTTTTAAATTTTCCATTTTAACCTTTTTGCTTTTTTAAAAAACCAGAATTTCCTTGCTTTACTTTTCTATCCTTCTATTGATTAGAAGTACATTATTTAAATTTTCTGCTATATATTTTTTTTCTACTATATGTGTTTAATTTCCAAAAAGCTAGCTCTTATTTTTCAAATGGCATTTTTTCAGTTACTTCACTTTTTAAAATATTAGACAGTTAGCCCTGGCTGGTGTGGCTCAGTGGTTGAGTGCCAGCCTGCAAACCAAAGGGTCGCTGGTCTCATTCCCAGTCAGGGCACGTGCCTGGGTTGTGGGCCAGGCCCACGGAGGGGCGCCACGTGAGAGGCAAGCACACACTGATGTTTCTCTCCATCTCTTCATTCCTTCCTTTCTCTGAAAATAAAAATATTTTTTTTTAAAGCAGATAATTTTATTAATTTTGCATATTCTGAAAATTCTTTGATGTTCAACTAATTCTTGAGGAAAGATATACAAGGCCAATGATGTATATACTATATGAACACATTTGTGAATTGATTCTCTTTCTTTAATGAATGTATTATTTTTTTCTCTGAAGTATCAATTATTTTTAGGTTTTTTTGTTACCTGCACCAGCTTTTTTTTTTCTCCTTGTTTTTTGATGCCTGTCTCTCATGTTGGAGATGTTCTTGAAATGTCTGGTAATCTGTACCATCTTTCTTACTTCTGACTGAGGCACTCAAAGCGTAGGGAAGCCTTGGTCGTGTTGTGGTGGATTTGTAGTAAGGTGATCGCTCAGCTCGCGTTTTGTTTGCTTTCCCCTTGCTGTACACATTTAGGTTTTATTTCTCTCCATTCTGACTGTTACCCATCTTTGATCATTTTATCGTTCTCTCTCATCTGTCCTTTGTCATTCCTGTCATTCTCTTGTGAGTTTTCAATCTGTAAAAATCCCTTTACCGTCACTTCGGGTAGGGAGTAGAGAATATACAAGATCAGCACAGCCAGTGTAATGCGACTGAAAATGAGCCAATGAAACTGGGTTTTTCAGTTGGTCCTCAGTCTGGTAAGCTTGATTTTTATGCATCATTTCCTGGGAGTGGAGGCCAGTGTCCCCTAAGTCATGATTTCGTCCTACAATGCCAGCCACAAACGCTCCTGCAGTGAAGGCGGACCCCATCAGGGTCCTGTCTGAACCATCTTTCTAATACGCTTCTGACAACTGCCCTAGAATTAGGTCCTAAAAACAAGCTCATTCATGTTATTTCTCTCTTGTAAGTCATGAGTGGCTAAAGGCCTTCAGAATCCACTTCTAACTCCTTGTCAAGTCAGCCTTGTGTGATCTGACTCCAGCTGATTTTTGTTTACTCAAAATATCTTTAATTTTAAAACACCCAGCATTCAGTACCAACTCAAAGTCCTGACACATTTTAATCTCCCTGCCTGCTGCCCTCAGAGTGCTCACAGTCAGTTAAGAACGGGCCACTGTGAGGCGGACGTGTAGGTGGGAAGCGGGAGGAAGTGGGGCCTGATCAGAGACTTGGACCCATGTCCCATTTGTAGAGAGCCAGCTTCGGTGCCTGGGTCGGGTGGGCAGGCAAGAGCCTAGGACTGTCTTGGTCACCGATTGGCCCGTTGGCCTCTCCTCAGCATCCTGTTCCCTCCTGAGGCTCCATTAGGCACAATCCCAGGTGGGAGGCCACGAGGGTCCTTAGCCCAGGAAAGGCAAACGTGCAGCCTGCCTCGGGGTCCAGAGGAGCAGTGGGCAGGTTTCTGCGGTTTAGGAGATTCTCGCAGGGCAGGCTGCCAGCACTCCCAACTGCCTGGATAGGATGGTCATAGTCCATTTGTCTCCAGAGGGCTGTTGAGGGGTACGGTGGCTACTGTACCAACTGGTAGCTGATGTACCTGCCTGTGGTTTTGCTGGTCCAAATGATCTTCACCACCTGCGTCAAGGTGAGTGCAGAGCTGAGCAGGACCTCTCCAGGGACCCAAGACGGGGGAGGGATGCAGAAGGGTAGGTGGCCCCAGGATCCTGATTCTGGGTGAAAGGAGATGTGGGGGCAGCCCTGACTCTCCAGCTGACTTTTCAAAGCCTCTGCCATATTCCACTCCATTCTTCAGTCAGTGCCAGCCACTTCCGGCGTTCTTTGTGTTGTGCAGTTAGGCCGCTGTGCTTTGTCTTTCAGGTCGTTCGGCTGTGATGGCTCTCCTGCAGTCACCGGGCAGATCATTCTCAGTTTTGAAGCCCCATCTCCTCAGTAGAGCCTTCTCTCCCAACTCTACTCCCCTCCTGATTTATTTATTTTTCCTACAAAGTACCTTGTATCATTGTTTAGCATTTATCCCATTTATATCTCCTGTTCTATGAAACACGGGTTCCAAGCATAGTCTCAAAGTCCTCCTTCCTGAAGGCATCTTCTGCACCTGGACCACTGTCTTCTTTTTTGTCTTGCTAGCAAAACTCACTGCTCCCCAGCCTGACTAGAACCCTGGTTACATCTGGACCTGCGTGGCCCTATAGCCCCCACATCAAGGCCTCTGTCCTCTGTCACCCCTCCACTTTAGAGATAGAGGAAATGTCACACTAGAGGCCACAGGATCTGCTTTTCTGAGCTGCTACTGGAGGGTGAAATGATGCTCAGAAGTGGAGGAGACCGTTCCCAAGGTGGGGAGCCTTAATGGAACACAGAAGACAGCAGGAGCCTGGCAGGCCGGTTCCCCCACTTTCCCTCTTCTGTAGGCTATTTGGGCACGGTTTTCCCTTTAAGGCCTTCCAGAGAAAGTCCAGCCCGCTGAGCGAACACACAGGCCGAGTGCGCTGTGTGGCGTGGCTCTGGCTCATTGTGAAATCTGCCAGTGAGGTAATCTATTGTGCCCTAATACTTACATCTTTCCTTGCTTCACTTCCCTTTTTTCTTCAGCCACACCACCCAAATAAAACACCAGCACTCTAATACTTGCTTCAGGCTCTGCTTTCTAGAGTATTTGGTAACAAATCTGCAGAGTCATAATTTTAATTGTTCAACCAGGCATATGAGAGTGGGAAAAACCAGAGCTCTTCCCAATCTGACATTGAGATTCTGCAAATATTTGGACCTTTACGGAATATAGAAATGTCGGTTACATCCAAGGTAAGAGGTTTTCAAGAAGTACAGGTTTTTTTCACCTGACATGGGAATAGTTTTTGGAGTCTGGGGGTCTTCCATGACCCATTTGTTCAGCTACAACTTCCAAGGTTAGATTCACACTTGAATATGATAGTAGTCATGTGTATTTATGAAGGTCTATGTGTTGCAGAGGAGAACAAGGTTGATACTATGAAAGCTCTCAGTTAACCCTTCATCAGATCAGTTTTTGAATTAATGTTACGGTGCGTAATGATCTCTATTCTACAGCTCTAGGTAAAAGGATCATCTTTACCTCTGAGATGACTTTTTGAAAAACAGTAAAATTCGACAAACACATGCAGTTTTGTGACTACATTTAAGAACAGTCTCATCACACCGGAAACTTTCCTCATGTCACTTTTTAACCAACTGCTCCCACCAGCCAGACCCCCGCAATAACTAATCTGTTCTATGTCCCTCTAGTTCTGCCTTTTCTAGAATGCCATGGAAGTGGAATTGGACAGTATATGTAGCCTTTTGAATGTGACTTCTTTCATTTAGCATAATGCTTTTGAGTTTCAGCCCTGTCACTGAGTTCATTCCCTTTAAGGCTGAGTTAGTATTCTGTTGTTAGTGATGCTGGATATACCACAATTTGTTCATCCATCTCCCCGTTGAAAGATTGCATTATTTCCAGTTTTTTACTTTGAACAAAGATGCTATAAACATTTGTGTACAGATTTTTATGGACGTTTATATCCCTTGGAGTGAGGTTGCTGCTGTGGGGTAAGTGGGTGTTTAATTTTTTAAGAAACTGCCAAACTTTTCCAAAATGGCTGTACAATTGTTCATCCCCATCAACAAGGCATAAGAACCAGTTACACCCTCTCCAGCACGGTACTGTCCATTTTTTCTTGTATTCTAGCTAATCTAATACAGATGTGTTGTCCCGTTGTTTTTAAAACAGCTTTAGAAATATAATTGACATGTACAACGTACATTCTTAAAGTGTACAATTTGATACATTTGATATGTATACATCCATGAAATCATTACCAGTTAAGATAGAACATATTACCCCAAAGTTTCCTTGTGCCCCTTTGTAATCCCCCTTCTACCCCATGCCCCCTACCCAAGCTACCACTGATCTGCTTTCTGTCACTATAGATAAATTTTATATGAGTGAAACCATACAGCATGTACTATTTTTATATCTGTTTTTTTCATTCAGTATAGTTCTTTTGAGACCCATCCATGTTATTGCATGTAGCAACAGTTGGTCCTTTTTACTGCCAAGCTGTAGTCCATTGTATGGATATACAATTTGTTTAACCATTCACTTGATGAATATTGGGGGGGGGTTCCAGCTTTTGACACTTATAAGCAAGCTGCTATGAACTGAGACAACATTTTTAGTATCTATTTTCAATCTGTTTTGTTATTTTTAATATTTTTTGAAGATTTTATTTATTTTTAGAGAGAGGGGAAAGGAGGGAGAAAAAGGGAGAGGAACATCAATGTGTAGTTGCTTCCTGCACACTCCCTACTGGGGACCTGGCCTGCGAACCAGGCATGTGCCCTGACTGGGAATCGAACCAGCGACGCTTTGGTTCACAGGCTGGCACTCAATCCACTGAGCCACACCAGCCAGGGTTACTTTATTTTAATTTATAGTCTATAAAATGTACTCTTAAAATGCATAATTTGATAAATTTATACTCCCTGATAACAGCACACCAAGATATGGAACACTGGTTTCAGTGCTGAGGCTCCCTTGGGGTTCTTTTTTTTTTTTTTAAAGATTTTATTTATTTATTTTAGAGGGAGAGGAAGGGAGAGAGAGAGAGAAACAGCAATGTATGGTTGCCTCTCACATGGCCCTCATGGGGACCTGGCCCGCAACCCAGGCACGTGCCCTGACTGGGAATCGAACCGGGACCCTCTGGTTCCCAGCCCGCGCTCAATCCACTGAGCTACACCAGCCAGGGCTCCCTTGGGGTTCTTTCCAATGTCTTTCACTCTCCCATCCCTAGCAACCACTAAATTTGCTTTTAGTCACTCTAGAATAAATTTGTAATTTCTAGAGCGACAGACCTAGGCAGGCCTAGGAGGAATGGAAAATCACTAGGAAGGAAACTGTACCTTGGGAAACTGCCTGCTGACCCTACCCAGGACAAACAGGTGCCCAGCTAAGATTGGGGTCTGAGGCCGGCCTACCGGCATAACAGGATGCAGCTTTTACTTGGGCCTGACAAGATGTATCAAGAACAGTGGTCAGCAGAAATGGTACCCAGCAACCAGCTCTAGCCAATCAGACCCTGACACCCCAACCAGTTACTCTTCGCCGGTTTTTGAGCTTAAAAATCCTGTGCTAAGAACAACAGAACGAGTCCTAACCTCCCTAGGTTGGCCCCACTTTCCCCCACAAGTCCTAACCTCCCTTGGTTGGCTCCACTTTCCCTCTTAATTCTAATAAACCCTGCTCCTTAGCTCGCTGTGTCTGTCTGGTTTCTTGAGTGACTCCGACCTAACATAGAGTTTTATAGAAATGGGATCATACAGTAACAATTTTAGATTCTTGCTTTTTTTGGTCGAGCATGTTTTTGCCATTCATCCATGTTGCAAGTATCGTTGCAAGTATTGGTAGTTCATTCTTTTATATTACTGAGCAACATTTCATTGTATGAATTTACCACAGTTGGGCATTGGGTTGTTTCATTTTGGGCTATCATGTGTAAATTTGTTACAAACATTTATGTATAAGCTATTGTGTGGACACATTTTCACTTCTGGATAAATAACAGAGTGAAACTTCTGGGTATGGTAAGAGTATTTGTAAATAATTTTTTATTATTAAGAAACATAATTTTCAAACCACCAAACTCTTTCCTAATGTGGTTATATTTAGACTACCAACATATGAAGGTTCCAGTTCTGTGTGTTGCACACTTGATGTTACCAGTCTTTTAAATTTTAGTCATGGGCATATAGTAGTATGTCATTGTGTTTTTAATTTGCATTTCCTTGTGGCTAATGATGCTGAGCATCTTTCTATGTGTTTATTGACCTTTCATGTATCCTCTGTGAAGTGTCTGTTCATATGTCATCCATTCTTAATTAGGTTGTTTCTCTTATTATTTTTGAGTTGTAGGAGTTCTTTATATAACCTGTATACCAGACTTTTGTCAGAATAACTTTTTCCTATGAAATATATTCCCATTGTGTTCAAGCCGCAGGGTTCTCTCTGCTATTCTTGAAATAGACTAAGGCCTTATGTGACTTAGGGCCTTAGAATTCTCTTTGTTGCCTGGAATGCTGCACTCCCAGATACACAGCTTGCGTCCAGACCTCCTCCAGTCACTGTTCATATGGCCCTTTTTGGTGAGATATTTTAAACATCCTATTTAAAACAGAGGCATTCCCTCCTTATCTCTATAGCACATATCCATAAGACAGCTATACTTGTTTACCTGTATTCCTCTGTTGAACAAGATGAGCCCCAACCATATAGAATATGGGAAATACAGACCGTTTAGAGGATAACCTCTAATGTTGGAGGCTGTTACATTCAGGGACGACACCAAATTTCTGCGCCAGGTAGATGAAGAGGATTCTTTCATTAATGTAGTTATGGATCTTTCCTTACCCAAAGCAACTCTTCGAGCGTGGTCCCCTCCGGGAGATACTCCCTAAATGACCACACTGAGAGCAAAAAGGAAGATGAGTCCCTCCTGTCCCCCAAAACTGTTGAATCTTGACCAGCAGAGACATATGTAGAGTTCATCGTAGCCAGTGCTTTGCATAGGAAGCGAGGGCGTTTTGTCCAAGGCCCAGCAAGAGTTAAGGACAAGGCTGAGACTTGCATCCAGACCTCAGCTTCCAACCTACGGAACCTTTCAGCCCCCTCGCCGGAAGTGACAGGTGCCACCTCGGCTCTCCTTCGCTTCGGCATCTAGCTGGGGAATAAGGATATGCGGAAGGACCGGAGGGTATCGGGAACTGAAGCCCGGAACGTTACTCTCGCGCGGATCCGGAAAACTGCAAACTGGAGGAGGGCGGGGATAGTGCGCCGCTGCGGCCCAGCTACCGGAAGTTGAGGGCTTTGTTTCCGAGGGGAAGGATTTCTGAGACGGACGGGGAGGCGGCGGTGAATTCTTCCTGCGCAGGAGCAGTCCCGGCCAGCCTGGAAGGAAGAGGGCAGGAGGTGGGTGAACGTGCTGGCGGACGCCGCACAGCTGTAATCGGGTTATTTGAGATGACGCCTGGAATCCCCTCCGCCCTTGTTTACCAAGGGCCTCCCGAGGCCAGGCCCTGGGAATGCGGCACGGAAGTGATAGACCCAGTCTCCTTAAAGGAATACACAGCTTAGGGTACATAAAACTTAGATAAGCTCGCGATCCATTAAAGGCGTGACAAGGGCTAAGAAGGAGCTCGTGTAATAGGGACCCAACCCCAGGGCTCTGGGCGTCCTGGTAGGGAGGGAGGAATTGGTTCAGGGGAACTACCACTCGAGAGGGCAGAGTGGGTGACTTGAAGCTGAGAGTGCCGTGGTCGGCGTGGCTCAGTTGGTTATAGCGTCCGCCTTCCATCCCCGGTCGGGGCACGTAGAAGAGGCAGCCCATCGATAGATGTTTCTCTCTATCATCGGTTTCCCTCCTTCCCTTCCCCTCTGTAAGCATATTCTTGGGTAAGGATTGAGGAGAAATTAAAGTTTTGTTTGTTTGTTTTTTTAAAGGGGGGATGCGGACGGCCCAGGTCATAGAATCTGGGACGCCTTGTTACAGAGTTGGGGCCTTTCACAACTGCAGCGGAAGGACAAGATTTGGTTTACATTTTGAAACGATCACGTTACGGGGTAGAGGTTGGATGATAGGAGGGCAGGAATTGTGCGGCGACCACAGCTGGGAGGCCATAGCTGTAGGAGGCCAGAGGCAGTCGTCTAGGTTGTGGCTTTGGGTATGAGAGAGGTGGACTGACCGTAATGATATTTCAGAGGTAAAACTGACAAGACTTTATGGATTAGATGTGCTATTTAAGTGAGATGACTCAAGTTTCTGGCACAAGTGAGTGAATTATGTAAAACAAAACTAAACTCTTTTGATGTGTGCTAGGAGTCCCTTTTACTCTAGTGTAAAAACTAAAACCATAGAAAGATTTTTTCTCCACGATTATATATATACTCAGTATATTTTGCGTGCTCTCTGTAGACAACTCAGAACATACACACAACGATTTTTTTATGGAGGACTGTAAAAATTGTCTGTACTCTTGACTACCCAAAATACCATATGTTGGTGTGTTTCCTTCATGTTTTGTTTTCTGCCAGCATCTTTTTGTATAAATGAGAATACATCCATTACAGCTTTCCGTGTCTATATTTTTCCCACTGGACATTATCATGACAATAAAGATTGAACTGGTATGTGTCAGAACATTGTTTACAGGTTTTTTTTTTCTGATTGTAACAGAAAATATCAGATGTAATTCCACCAAATCAGAGAGAACTTTTTGGTGTATTTTACTTTCAGTGTTAGTGTGTGTGTGTGTATGTGTGTGCGCGTACACCATTAATTTAAGATTTTATTTTATTTTTTTAGAGAGGGGAATGGAGGGAGAAAGGGAGGGAAACATCAGTGTGCAAGAGAAACATCTCTCAGTTGCCTCTTAACACTCTCCTAACCGTGGACCTGGTCCACAACCCAGGCATGTGCCTTGACCAGGCCCCTCCTACTGGCAACCTTTCAGTTTGTGGAAGGACGCCCAAGCCACTGAGTCACACCAGTCAGGGCATCTGTGCACCTTTTTAGAAGCCCCATGATTTATGCCAAATTTTATTTGATTCCCAGTCAGAAATGTTTATTTAATGTTATTTATTGCTAATTTCACACATCTACTCTTCATACTACAGGTTTTAAAAATATTTTGTTTATGCTATTAGTTGTCCGAATTTTTACCCCTTTGTTGCCCTCCACACGGCCTGCCCCCCACTTCCATAGTCAATCCCCACACCGTTGTCCATGTTCATGGGTCCTTATATATAATCTTCGACTAATCCCTTCACCTTTCAATTATTCTCCACTTCCCCCAGGCCTCTTCAGCTGTCAGTCTTCTCCATGATTCTATGCCTCTGGTTCTATTTTGCCCAGTTTATTTTGTTCATTAGATTCCACTTATAGGTGAGATCATATGGTATTTATCTTTCACCACCTGGCTTATTTCACTGTCATAATGCTCTACATTTTCATCCATGCTGTCACAAAAGGTAGGGATTCCTACCTTTTTTACTGCTGTGTAGTATTCCATTGTGTAAATGTACCGCAGCTTTTTTATCCACTCATCTACTGATGGGCACTTAGGCCATTTCCAAATCTTGGCTATTGTAAATAATGCTGCTATGAACACAGAGGTGCATAAGTTCTTTTGAATTGGTATGTCGGGATTCTTTGGGTATAATCCCAGCAGTGGAATTGCTGGGTCAAAAGGCAGTTCCATTTTTAGTTTTCTGAGGAAATTCCATACTGTTTTCCACAGTGGCTTCACCAGTCTGCATTCCCACCAACAGTGCACTAGGGTTCCCTTTTCTCCACATCTTCACCAGCAGTTGTTTGTTGATTTATTAATGATGGCCATTCTGACTGGTGAGATATCACTGTGGTTTTAATTTGCATCTCTCTGATGGCTAGTGACATTGAGCATCTTTTCGTATGACTGTGGGCCCTCTGTATGTCCTCTTTGGAAACAGGTATATTCAGGTCTTTTTTCCCATCTTTTAATTGGATTGTTTGTCTTTCTGGTGTTTAGTCATATAAGTTCTTTATATATTTTGGAGATTAAACCCCTGTCCAGTGTATCATTGGCCAGTATGTTCTCTCGTACATTCGGTTCCCTTTTCATTTTGATGAGGGTTTCTTTAGCTGTGCAGAAGCTTTTTAATTTGATGTAGTCCCATTTGTTTATTTTTTCCTTTGTTTCCCTTGCCCTAGGAGATACAACAGCAAAAATACTGCTATGCGAGATATATGAAATTTTACTGCCTATGGTTTCCTCTAGGATTTTTATGGTATCATTACTTATATGTAAGTCTTTTATTCACTTTGAGTTTATTCTGGTGTATGGTGTAAGATGTGGTCTAGTTTCAGTTTTTTGTATGTACCAGTCCAGTGCTCCCAACACCATTTATTGAAGACACTGTCCTTACTCCATTTTATGCTCTTGCCTGCTTTGTCAAATATTAATTAACCACAAATACATTGGTTTATTTCTGGGCTCTCTGATCTGTTCCATTGATTTGTGTATCTGTTCTTATGCCAGAAGCAGACTGTTTTGATTACAGTGGCCTTGTAGTATAGTTTGATATCAAGTATTGTGACCCCTCCAACTTTGCTCTTCTTTCTCAAGACTACTGAGGCTATTCGGGGTCCTTTTTGGTTCTAGAAAAAATTTCTGGAATATTTGTTCTAGATCTGTGAAATATGCCACTGGTATTTTAATAGGAATTGTGTTGAATCTATAGATTGCTTTGGGTAATCTGGACATTTTAATGATGTTAATTCTTCCTATACATGAAGATTGCATATGCTTCCACTTCTTTATATCCTTCTCAGTTTCTTTCTTTGATGTCCAGTAGTTTTCTGAGTACACGTCTTTCACCTCCTCGGTTAAACTTACTCCTAGGTGCTTTGTTGTTGTTGTTGCTGCTGTAGGAAATGGGACTGTTTTCTTCGTTCATCTTTCTGATAGTTCACTGTTGGTGTATAAACATGCCATCAACTTATAAATATTGACTTTGTACCCTGCTACTTTGCTGAATGCATTTATTAGATCCAGGTAGTCTTTTGGTGGAGCCTATAGGGTTTTCTATGTACACTATCATGTCATCTGCAAATAATGACAGTTTTGTTTCCTCCTTTCCAAGAAGGCTATCTTTTGTTTCTTCTTGTCTGATCGCTGTGGCTAGAACTTCCAATACTATGTTGAAGAGAATGGTGAAAGCGGACATCCCTGTCTTGTTCCTGATCTTAGTTGGGAAAGCTTTTAGTTTTTGCCCATTGAGTATGATGTTGGTTGTAGGTTTTTCATATTGGCCTTTATTATTTTGGGTTATGCTCCCTTTACTCCCACTTTGCTGAGTGTTTTTATCATAAAAGGGTGCTATACCTTATCAAATTTTTTCCCCGCATCTATTGATATGATCATGTGGTTTTTGTCTTTCATTTTATTGATGTGATGTATTACATTTATTGATCTACGAATATTGTACCATCCTTGCATCCTGGCATAAATCCCACTCGATCGGTGTGTGATCTGTTTAATGTATTGCGAGACTAGTTTTTAATGATTGTTTAGTCACGACCAATCCCCTGTGATTAGGTAATAGGCTTTCAACTTTTTACTGTTAGAATGAGGATGACATCTTGTTATATAAACCCTCAGATTTCCAATTTATTCCTTGAGAAAGAGTTCTAGAAAGAGAACCTACCAGGTAGAAAGCTAAAATGAACCTACCAAATTGCCTCAGCCAAAAATCTCATTAAGACTTTGAAGTTGTTTAAAAGATCAGATTTTGGCAATGCTTTGTTTTCCCATCCAGGGTTATAGTTTTGTCTTTCTAGTTATTCAGGTTGTCTCTTATGATAACTTCTTTTATGTCTGTGTATGTAACCTGTCCTTTCCTTATTAATCTTATGTTTAAGAAAAGGCCAATATTATTGATTATTTAATAATGTGCCCTCTCTGCTCAAATTCCATGTGTGAAATGGCCGTCTTTGAATTGTGTTGTACTTTTTTCTGTAAAGTTATTTTGTTCCTTAATATGTATGTCTAGGTTCTGCAAAAATACAAATAAAATGTGAGATCAGAGAATTAAAAAGGCCGAGTAGAAGTGAAAACTTGTGGTCTAAAGAATTCCTGGTACTCTGCTCTAGTTGTGCGTTGGGGTTGCCTCCCCTCAGTCATGTATCTGAGGCCTCATCTGTGCGCCCGGGGGCATAGGCAGCAGCCTTGATCCGTTCCGAGTGAAGGCAGCTACAAAAGCTCCGCTGGGTTAGGAAGACAGCGCTTCTCATGAGGATGCCGTTTTGGTATGGATTTTTCTAGTTAGCAGTTCTATCATCTTATTATTAAAGTTATTTTTATTTGTTAGAAAAAGATATTTGTTAGTTATGAATTATAACGTCAGCTTTTAAACAAATGAAGTCTTTTGATCTTTTTGGTTTTAGAACCCTGCTTACCTGTGAAATGCAGTTAACACATCAGCTGGACCTATTTCCTGACTGCAGGGTGACCCTTCTGTTATTTAAAGATGTAAAAAATGCTGGAGACTTGAGAAAAAAGGCCATGGAAGGTGCCATTGATGGTTCATTAATAAACCCTACAGTGGTAAGTGTACATGAGAATGAGTGAGATAACGGGCCATTTAAGAATATGTTACCTTTTCATGATGTTACAGGTTAGTCTAAAATTGTCACCTTCGGGTAAAAAGTTCCTGTCCAGGCTATGGAGTGGGGTCAGGTGTGGGCAACCTTGAATTTAACAGTGAACAGAGCTGAAGTGCAGGCCCTGCACGAGAGATAGGGAAGGTCTGGCTTCGTAATGGCAGACTCCCGGCTCTCCATTTCTCACCTGCAGAGCAGGCACTGCATAGTGCTGAGGAGCACATGCGGTAGAATCACATTGCCAAGACTTAATCCCAACTCTGCCAGTTATGACGACTTGGCACAGATGGCAGCCAACCTTTATATTGCGTTTACTCTGTCCCTGGCATTGTTCTAAGTGTTTTACATATACTAACTCACTTCACAACAGCCCTGTGAAGTACTGTGATTACCTACATCTAACAGATAAAACACTAAGGAATTTGCCCAAATTCCCCCATTGGTAGGTGACAGAGCTGGCATTCAAACCCAGAGATGCATTGCCTTCATTTCCTCATCTAGTGCAGATAAATAAGAACACCAATTTCATAGAGTAGTTTTAAGATTTAAAGAAAATAATACAAATATAAAATGTTTAGAATATGACCTTTTCCATATTAGTCCTTGGTAAATGTTATTTTCAGATTTTTACTATTTAAGTATTTGCAGCTTTAAAATTCTATGATTTTTTTTGAACACCCAGGTCCTTGAGATAGCAATTTTGAACAATCCATAAGAATTGTGATGAGGTAAAGCAGCCTGACCTTGGAGTGACCGTGAGGTGGGGCCTGCATCTAAGAGCACTCAGATTCTGTGTGTGTGTTTCTTATTGTTCTCTTTGGTAGGTCGTGGACCCATTTCAGATCCTTGTGGCAGCAAACAAAGCAGTTCATCTCTACAAACTAGGGAAGATGAAGACGAGAACTCTAGCTACAGAAATTATTTTCAACCTGTCCCCAAATAACAATGTAATGAATACAGATTTTCCTTACTTCGCATCTGTTGGCCTTGCTGTGATAACATGTGTGTTCCCCGGTGTTGAGCTGAAGGCTAAATCCCTGTAAACCTATTGTTAGCAAGAAACCAGTGATAGTGAAGAGAGGTCCCGGCAGAGAGTTGAGGTTTAGCACTGCCTCTTCCTAGAAAAATAAGCTTTGGAGCACAGGTCTCTCACCTCCTTGGTTAAATTTATTCCTAGGCGCATTTTATTTTTGGTTTTGTTTTTTTTGCTACCGTAAATGGCATTGTTTTCTTAGTTTCCCTTTCTGATAGCTCATTATTGGTGTGTAAAAATGCCATCGATTTCTGAGTATTGGCTTTGTATCCTGCTGCTTTGCCGAATTCATTTTTTAGATTGGGTGGTTTCACTACATTACATGATGGTAGTTTTGTCTGTATCGGTTGGGAAGATCCTGTAAATGGCATCTAAATCTAAGTGATACAACAGGAGGCATGGATACTTATGTGTTATCATACACAGCTTTCATTCTCCCTGCAAACTCCTTGAGGATAGAATTCCTGTCTTTTCCATACACCAAAAGCCTGCCTGGTACCGAGAAGAGCCCTTAACCCATACTTATTCACACACTCAGTGCAGAGGAAGAGTTTGTAGTTTGAGAAACTGATAGTAATCAAAGTTACTGAGTTAAAGATATTCCACATGTGGCACATAAAAATAAAAAAGTAACTGAAAGTTTGCTGATTAAGTTTTAGTATTACTATTACTAACACAAGCAGGCATATTAAAAAAAAATAGGAAACCTGTGGTATGGTTTAAAATACACATGTTTGAAAATATTTATAAAATGCATGGTAATAGAATTCCCAATACTTGGAGGAAAAAATTACTAGATGATTATTGCTTCTTTGAGATCATTTGAAATAATTCAAGAAACTATTCAATTCAATAAACAGCTGTTGAGTTTGTCCCTATTCCACTTACAGTTCTAGAAACAGAAGAAACAAATATGTTCCTGAGGAAACCAGATGAGTGAGACAGAAGTTCAAAGGCCCTAAGATAAATGATATAATGGGAATAATAATTCACATGTGTGGGAACAGGAAAGAACAGTTTACTCTTTAAGGAGGATGGTGCAATGGGGTGTGACATTTGAACTGGACCTTGAAGGATGAGAGCACTCCAGGCATAGGACAAAGTGCGCACAGGCAAAGAAGTATGAAGTGATGGCATCTCCCAGCAGTCCAGACTGGCCGGAGGGCGGCAGTGCCTGGCTGAGGCTCACCTGGGGCCAGAGGAGTGGGTTGTGTGTGTGCGGTGCCAAAAAGTTGGAGCTTGATTCCATAGGAATGAGGTGCACCTTTGAGCAGAGTCCTCTAGGGGCAGGGCTGGCAGATGTTGGGAAGGGACTGTTGATAATAAAAACTGTAGGTAGATCCCTGGCTGGTGTAGCTCAGCGGATTGAGCGTGGGCTGGGAACCAAAGGGTCCCGGTTCGATTCCCAGTCAGGGCACATGCCTGGGTTGCAGGCCAGGTCCCCAGTGAGGGCCATGTGAGAGGCAACCATACATTGCTCTTTCTCTCCCTCTCTTTCTCCCTCCCTTCCCCTCTCTCTAAAAATTAGTAAATAAAATCTGTAAAACAAAACAAAACAAAAAAAAAAACTATAGGTAGAATCCTTACACTATAAAAATAAGAATCTGAGCAGGGAAGAAAGCAGATGGGGCATCCTTCAGATATAGAAACTATTGGTTTATTGTCTTTTTTTCCTTAGATTTCAGAGGCTTTGAAAAAATTTGGTGTATCAGCGAATGACTCTTCAATTCTAATTGTTTACGTTGAAGATGGAGAAAAACAAATAGATCAAGAAAGCCTAATATCTCAGGTGGAAGGTCATCAGATTTCTCTGAAAGATCTTCCTGAAATAACAAATATTGCAGAAGTCAAAAAGGTTTGTAAACCCACATTTGTAGAGTGTGATAGCTGAGGAATAGCACCAATGCTGTTTGCTGTTGCTCACCAGTGCTGTTTTTTTGAACTCCTAAGAAAGGTTAATATAATTTAAAATTACTTGAAAAATAATTATAGATACAAAGAATTGGAAGATGCAGATTTATGTAAAATATAATTTTAAAAACTTAGTTATAAAAGCATTCTCTAAGAGCCCTGGCTGGTGTGGCTCAGTGGATTGAGGGTCGGTGGATTGAAAGGTTGTTGGTTCGATTCCTGGTCAGGACACATGTCTCGCTTGTGGGTCAGGTTCCCAATTGGGGGCATGAGAGAGGCAACCCGAATATGTATCTGTTACACAGTGATGTTTCTCTCCCTTTCTCCCTCCCTTCCCTCTCTCTAAAAATAAATAAATAAAATCTTTAAAAAATTTTAAAAAGCATTCTCTAAAAAAGAATAGATTAAATATCAAGCTGACATAATACATTTGTAATATAAAACACGTAACTTTAATGTGAAATTAATGTCTAGTACGCTTTTAAAACTGGTACAAATGTGGTTTCTATGTTTAGAGAGTTACTTCTATAACTTCAATTTAAAGAACATTTTTAACATAAGTGATGAATTGCCATCTACTTTGCATATTTTAATCACATTTGTAATTTCACACCATATCCCAATAATTAAATGATAATTTCATTTATACATCTTTGTATATTAAAAGTTAGTAGTGTATGAATAATTAGCAAATCATAATTTGTCTTTTTTTTATAGGTATATAAACTATCTTCAAAAGAAGAAAGTATTGGGACATTGTTGGATAGTGTCATTTGCAGAATGTCAACAAAAGATGTTTTGTGAAATTATGGAAGTATTAAAAATTTTCACCATTTGTAAAAACATTGATTTTCCTTCTCATTATAAAATTTATATATGTTCATCATAGAAAATTTTAAAAATCAGAATGGTGTAACAAAAGGGAAAAAATGTAATCCTACCTGTTAATATTTTAAAAGATAATCACTTGGTATTATTTGTTATTTTCTTCTAGCCTTCTATTTCCATTCAAATATATTTTATTTTTATATAATTGGAATAGTAATTGCAAACATTTATTGGAGATCTACAAGATACTAGAATTTTGCCTTAGTGGTTTCGTACGTGCAAGGTCATTTCCCTGCTCTTATTTCTGGATGGTCTAGCATCCCCCTTCCAAGCTTCCTGGTTCTGATTTACACACAAGAATTAATTTCATTCTCATAACACTTCATGGGATAGATGCTGTTATTACCCCCATTTTACACACGACCACTGAAGATCATAGTACTTTGCCCAAGGTCCTACTGCTAGTGTAAAATCATGTTTCATAAATGTTTGGGGTTTTTTTGCGCTTTATATTTTGATTGTATCCATCAAGGTAGACTAGGTCAGGGGTCAGCAAACCTTTCTGTGAAAGGCCAGATAGAAACTGTTTATGGCTTTGCAGACCATATGGTCTGTTGCATCTACTGAGCTCTTGTTGTTGTAGTGCAGAAGCGTCTGCAGACAACCCATAAATGACTGTTATTACAGAAATAAGTGATGGGCAGGATTTGCCACAAGGCCATGGTTTGTGGAGTTCTGCGGTAGATCAGGCTGCAATTCTGGTCCCTATAGCTCACTGGCTTCACATGACAAAAGTTCCTTGCACATTCTACAAGGTCAGCGTGAATCGTAGGAAGACTCATTGAGTGACTGAAGAACACAGTCTGCTGAAGGCTTCATCTCTACACATGCTCCATGGTTCACTGCGGAGCTAAAAGGAACAATGCATTACAAGGTGGCCCTTAAAGCTTCCTCATAAAAGTGACATACCGCTTAGCTCAGGTTTCACTGTCCAAAGCCAGAAAAAAAACAGACACAAAGCCTAAGGGAGTTCCTATTTCCACGTGTGGGGAATCGTAGCCCTGGATTTTCACGTATGTCAAAGGGCAAGGTCTCTCGCGTGTAAAGCCCAAGTCGGCATGCGTGGACCCATGTTCAGGGAAACAGAATTTCCTGTAGGGGAAATTCTGGCTAACATATCTCTTAGATTTACAACCGTGCCGAAAACTGCCCCCTCCCTGGATCAAAGGACTTATGCTAATGCATGTCCAGGCTCTTCCTGGCCAAATGTTTACAGATCAACCCAAGCCTGTTGACTTTCTATTTGCATATCTCTCCTTTTGATGTACCTCCCTGGTCCGTCTACCACTGGACCTGAATCTACATTCTATGCACAAGTTAACGAAGACCATTCTGATGCTCTGTGCCCAAAATCTTCAATAAAAACCGCTGGACCCAAGGCTCGGGGCTCTCTCCCAGGGAATAAGGGAGGAGTTGTGTGGTCCCGGTCTAGCCTCTAAGTCCAGTGTGTCTGTGGGTGAGATTTATTTACATGCATTCAATCGCGGTCGACACAGATTCTGCTGGCCAGAAATCCGCCACAAAAGCCAGTCATGGCCACTCCAACTTCAAAAGTGGGTGGAGAAGTGTGATCCTTGTGCTAGAAAGTGGAAAGGTAGGAATAACTAGGAAACAAACTAATGATTTCCCTCATGATCATAAATAATAAAGTACAGAAGCACATAGCTAATGTTTCTTTCGTTTGTTTTATTGATCAAATACAGTTGGCCATTTTACCCCCTCCACTTCCCCCAACCCCAGCCATCCCCACCTCCCACCCTCCATCCTACCGTCCTTTGGTTTTGTCCATTTGTCCTTTATACTTGTTCCTGAAAACCCCTCCCTCTTTATCCCCTCCCCATTATCCTCTCCCACCTCCCCTCTGGTTACTATCAGTTTGTTCTTAATTTCACTGTCTCTGGATCTATTTTACTTGCTTGCTTGTTTTGTTGATTAGGTTCTACTTAGAGGTGAGATCATATGGTATTTGTCTTTCACTCCTTGGCTTATTTCACTTAGCATGATGCTCTCCAGTTCTATCCATAGTGTCCCAAAGGGTAGGAGCTCCTTCTTTCTTTCTGCTGCGTAGTATTCCATCATGTAAATGTAACATGGTCTTTTGATCCATTCATTTACTAATGGGCACTTAGGTTGCTTCCAGCGCTTGGCTATTGTAAATTGTGCTGCTGTGAACATTGGGGTGCATAAGTTCTTTTGAATTGGTATTTCAGGGTTCTTAGGGTATAGTCCCAGCAGTGGAATTGCTGGGTCAAAAGGCAGTTCCATTTTTAGTTTTCTGAGGAAATTTCATACTGTTTTCCACAATGGCTGCACCAGTCTGCATTCCCACCAACAGTGCACTAGGGTTCCCTTTTCTCCACATCCTTTCTAGCACTTGTTTGTTGATTTGTTTATGATGGCCATTCTGACCGGTGTGAAGTGGTATGTCATTGTGGTTTTAATTTATATCTCTCTGATGGCTAGTGATGCTGAGCATCTTTTCATATGTCTTTGGGCCCTTTGTATATCCTCCTTGGAGAAGTGTCTGTTCAGGTCCTTGGCCCATTTTTAATTGGGTTGTTTGTCTTCCTAGAGTGGAATTGTGTGAGTTCTTTATATATTTTGGATGTCAAACCCTTGTCCGAAGAATCATTGGCAATATGTTTTCCTGTAAGCTTGGTTCTCTTTTCATTTTAATGCTGTTTTCTTTAGCCGTGCAGAAGCATTTTATCATGTAGTTGTCCAGATCTCCCAACACCACTGGTTGAAAAGACTATTTTTACTTCATTTTATGCTTCTGCCCCCTTTGTTGAATATTAATTGCCCGTAAAGACTTGGGTTTATTTCTGGGTTCTCTAATCTGTTCCATTGGTCTATGTGTCTGTTCTCATGCTGGTACCAGGCTGTTTTGATTACAGTGGCCTAGTAATACAGTTCGATATCAGGTATTGTGATCCCCCCTACTTTGTTCTTTTTTCTCGAAATTACTGCAGCTATTCAGGGTCATTTATGGTTCCATATAAATTTTTGAAATGTTTGTTCTGTATCTGTGAAATATGCCATTGGTACTTTAATTGAGATTGCATTGAATCTATAGATTGCTTTGGATAGTATGGACATTTTGATAATGTTAATTATTCTAATCCATGAACATGGTGCATGCTTCCATTTGTTTGTGTCTTCCTTAATTTCTTTTTTCAGTGTTGTGTAGTTTTCTGAGTACAGGTCTTTTACCTCCTTGGTTAGGTTTATGTCTAGGTACTTTATTTTTCTTGTTGCTATATCAAATTGGATTTTTTCCCCTGATTTATGTTTCTGATATTTCATTGTTGGAGTACAAAAATGCCTTTGATTTCTGAGTATTGACTTTGTGTCCCGTTGTTTTGCCAAATTCATTTATTAGGTTGAGTAGCTTTTTGGTGGAGTCTATAGGATCTACTATGTATACTGTTATGTCATCTGCAAACAATGACAGTTTTGCTTCCTTCTTTCCAATTTGGATGTCTTTTGTTTCTTCTTCTTGTCTGATTACTGTGGCTAGGACTTCCAGTACTATATTGAATAGAAGTGGTGAAAGCGGACAACCTTGTCTTGTTCTTGATCTTAGTGGGAAAGCTCTAAGTTTTTGCCCATTGAGTATGATGTTGGCTGTAGGTCTCTCACATATGGCCTTTATTATGTTGAGGAATGCTCCCTCTATTCCCACTTTGCTGAGTGTTTTTATCATAAATGGGTGCTATACCCTGTCAAATGCTTTTTCCGTGTCTATTGCTATGATCATGTGATTTTTGTCTTTGTTTTGTTTATGTGATGTATTATATTTATTGACTTGCAGTTATTGTACCATTCTTGCATCCCTGGAATGAATCCCACTTATCATGGTGTATGATTTTTTTAATGTATTGCTGGATGTGGTTTGCCCATATTTTGTTGAGGATTTTAGTGTCTGTGTTCATCAGTGATATTTGCCTATAGTTTTCTTTCTTGGTTGTGTCTTTATCTGGTTTTGGGGTTAGGATGATGCTGACTTCATAAAAACAATTTGGGAGTCTTCCATCTTCTTGGATTTTTTGGAATAGTCTGTGAAGTATAGGGTTAGCTCTTTCTTAAAAGTTTTGTAAAATTCTGTGAAACTGTCTGGTCCAGGGCTTTTGTGTGCTGGGAGATTTTTGATTACTGCTTCAATTTTGTCAGCTGTTATTGGTGTGTTCAGGCTTTCTGCTTCTTCATTCAGTTTTGGAAGATTATTTTTCTAGAAATTTGTCCATTTCATCTAGGTTTTCAGATTTCTTGGAAACCTAGTAATTTCTTACAATGCTTTGTATTTCTGTGGTATCAGTTGTAGTCCCTTCTCTTTCATTTCTGATTGTGTTTATTTGGGTCCTCTCTCTTTTTTTCTTGATGAGTCTGCTAAAAGGCTTGTCAATTTTTATCTTTTCAAAGAACAAGTTCCTGGATTTATTGATTCTTAGAATTGTGCATTTAGTCTCTATGTCATTTAATTCTGCTCTGATCTTGGTTATTTCCTTCCTTCTACTTGCTCTGGGCTGTCTTTGTTGTTGTTCTTGAGTTCTTGTAGGTGTACGGGTAGGGTGTTTATTTGAAATGTTTCTATCTTTTTTAGGTAGGCCTGTATTGCTATGAACTTCCCTCTCAGGACTGCCTTCTCTGTGCCCCATAACTTTTGGACTGTTGTGAGTTCATTTTCATTTGTTTCTAGAAACTTCTTTGATTTCTTCCTTGATCACGTTCTTAACTCATTAGCATGTCAGCATGCTATTCAATCTCTGAATTTGAGTGTTTTTGAGTTTTTTCCTTGAGGTTGGTTTCTAGTTTCAGTTCTTTGTGGTAGGAGAAAATGCTTGATATGATTTCAATTTTCTTGAATTTGTTGAGGCTTGTTTTGTGTCCTTTCATGTGATCTATCTTTGAAAATGTACCATGTGCTTTTGAAAAGAACGTGTACTTTGGTTCTTTGGGATGAAAGGTTCTATATATATCAGTTAAGCCCATTTGATCTAGGGCATTGTTCAATGCCACAATATCTTTGTTGATACTTTGTTTGGAGGATCTGTCCATTTTTGACAGTGGGGTGTTAAAGTCTCCTACTATAATTGTGTTGCTGTCAATATCTTTCTTGAAGTCCTCCAAGGTTTTCTTTATGTATTTGGGTGCTTCTATGTCAGGTGCATATATGTTTATCATGTTCTGTCTTTTTGATGGATTTTCCCCTTGAGTATTATGAAGTGTCCTGGGTCTCTTTTTATGGCCCTTATTTTGAAGTCTCTTTTGTCTGATATGAGTATTGCTACTCTGGCTTTTTTTTTTTCCCTGTCCATTTGCTTGGAATATTTTTTTCCAACCCTTCACTTTCAGTCTCTGTAGGTCTTTTGTTCTGAGGTGGGTCTCTTGTGGGCAGCATATGTGTGGGTCATGTTTTCTTATGTATTCAGCTACTCTGTTTCTTTTCATTAGAGCATTTAATACCTTAACATTTAAGGTTATTATTGATAGGTAGGTAGTCATTTTTCCCCCTTTGTACTTGTGTTCCTCCCTCTCTTTTCCTTCCTCTTCTTTTTTTTTAAGAATTTTTTTTTTTAAGATTTTATTTATTTATTTTTTTTTTAGAGAGAGGAGATGGGAGGGAGAAAGAGAGGGAGAGAAACAGCAATGTATGGTTGCCTCTCACATGGCCCTCATGGGGACCTGGCCCGCAACCCAGGCATGTGCCCCGACTGGGAATCGAACCGGGACCCTCTGGTTCCCAGCCCGCGCTCAATCCACTGAGCTACACCAGCCGGGCTTCCTTCCTCTTCTTATAGCAATCCTGTTAGTGTATCTTGCAGAGCTGGTTTGGAGGAGGTGTATTCTTTGAGGCTTCTTTTGTCTGGGAAACTCCTTATTTCACCTTCCATTTTAATCAAGAGCCTTGCTGGCTAGAGTAATCTTGGTTGCAGGCCTTTGTTTTTCATTACTTGGACTGTCTCTTGCCATTCCTTTCCGGATTGGAGTGTTTCTGTTGAGAAGTCAGCTGCTAGCCTTATCAGAACCCCTTTGTATGTTTTCTTGTTTCTTTCTTGCTGCTTTTAAGATTCTCTTTGTCTTCAATACTTGGCATTTTAATTATGATGTGTCTTGGAGTTGACCTCTTTGGGTTCATCTTGCTTGGGATCCTCTCTGCTTCCTGAACTTGCATGGTTTTTCCCCTCTCCAAATTTGGAAAGTTTTCTGTCATTTTTTTAAACAGGGTTTCTATCCCTTGTTCCTTTTCTTCTCCTTCTGGTGTTCCTATGATTTGAATGCTGTTGTGTTTCATGTTATCTTGGAGTTCCCCTAAGCTGTCTTCATATTTTTTTTAGTCATTTTTCATGCAGCTGCTCTACCTCGCTGTTTCTTTTCACCTTGTCTTCCAGCTCACTGATTCAGTCCTGTGCTTCATCCAGCCTGCTTGTAATTCGTTCTAGTGTGTTCTTAGTTTCAGAAATTTTATTTTTAATTTCTTCCTGGCTTTTGTTTATAGTTTCTATTCTCTTTTTCATACTGTTATAGTTTCACTCAGTTCCTTGTAGTTGTCTGTGAGTTCCTTGAGCATCCTTATAACCATTATTTTGAATTCTATATCTGATAGTTTGCTTACCTCCATTTCATTTAGCTCTTTTAGTGGGGAGTCTTCCATTCCTTTTGATTGCAGTTTCTTTTTTTGTCTCCTCATTTTAGATGACTTTTTTTGTGTGTGCATTTCCTGATATTCCACTTTGCTAGCTGTCTTTGTAGGGTAGACTTCTGTGGTAGGAGTTCTGTGGGATTCAGTGGCGTGGCCTCTTTGATCTCCTTGTCTGGATGCTCTAGGGTTGCCCTTTCTTCTGATTGAGTGGGCTCTCTTGTTGTACTTGAGTTTTACCTGTTGGTGGTTCCTTTGTTGTTGGGTTCTCTCCTCCAGCAGGTATATTGGTGTTCACATCTCCTACCTACTCTTGTATGTGATCAGTGGCAGGGGGAAGGCAAAATGGATTAAGACAGCAGGAGAGGATTCTGTGGGATTTAAAGTACCAACAAGTAGAGAAGAGATAGGGGATTCTTTGGATAAGTATAGCACTAATTGTGATATTTCATCCAACTGGCCACTTTCATAAGAGGTAAAAAAGAGATAAAGACTTGTTAGAGGGGAGAAGGATTTTGAGCTGAATCCAGAAAACAGAGAGCTTGTGCAAGGTCAGATGATGAGATATAGTGAGAGTAAAGGATAGAAAGTAGGTGTAGTGTGCGAGAGACTAGAGTTAACCACAACAATAATAAAATTCAAGAAGACAGTGAAATGGGCTAAGATCCGGGAGGGGTGCTGTGTAGTATTTACAATAACATGGAACAATGATTATTTACAATAACACTGGAACAACAGTAATATGACAGAGTCTATATAATCTGAACAACGAGAATAGGAAGTACATGACCTAGAGTAGTGTGCTATTGGAACACAAGTGAAGTGAAAGAAGGAAAATTAAAATACAATATGAAAGAATCAGGAAAACCAGTCAAACAGTGCAATTAAATAAATAAAGAAAAACTAAACAGAAAAGAGAAAAAGTACTAATGAAATAAAAAGTAATAATAATACAAGTAAATAATAACATGCAAGTTCTATAGGGTAGCACAGTGAAATTTGTCTTAGTTTCTCAGAGTTGCAGCCAGCCTTGTGCTCCCTTTTGGATCTGTCTCTGGACCTTTCACAGCTCTAGGTGTTACTGTCTGGCTTGGGGAAAAAAGAGCGGGTAGGGGAGAAGGAAAAAAGCCTCCTGCTGACTTTAAACCTGCCAAGCAAGTTCTGGTTTTCCTGGATGCTGCAGGCTGAGAGGGGCTGGGCTTCACTTTTCTCCCTTCCTCTGGTTTTGCCAGGTCTGGGCGGCAATATTTACAGTTGCCCAGCCTCCAGCCCAGGTCCTCCCTGCTTGCTGGGCCCCCACTGTCCATCTGAGCCAGGCCAGTGCCTTTAATCCCCCAGTTAAGCCGCCCTGTGATGCGCACTAATTAGGGGTAACACACACCACCTTCTCCCTCTTTGCTGACCTAGGTGCTAGGCACTCTCAGAGTGTCTTCAGGGTAGTTCAGCTCCCACATTGAATTAAGTCTTTCTGGAGACTGCTATCTCCCTGAGCTCTGCTGCCCTCCTCAGCCAGCCAGCCAGCCACAGTGCAAGAGTTCCTTAAACAGCAACTGAGAAACTTTTTTTGAGTAAAAGCCTCTTGTTTAAGTCTGCTGTTCTTAACTAGCTCCCAGCTTTTCACACAGCCCAACTTTCTAACCAGACCAGAGACCATCTGGGTCAGGGTCCATCACGGCCCAACTCTTCTCCCTTCTCCAGGTGTCACCCAGCTCCCCAATTTCTCTGGTAATGATCTTGCTGGAGTCCACAGTCCCAGCAGGTGAACGCTGCCCCTGTGCATCTCCCACTTCATCTCTATTCCCCCCAGGGACCTCAAGCGTCCAGGTCTATCCTGGTGCTGCTCTGTGCTCCGCCCTCCCTGTTTTGGTAGGGGAGGGAGCTGCTGACCTGGCTCCCTTCCAAGGATCCTGTGGCAGGCACTGGGCCTGGGCTGCAGCAGCTCTGGTCCCTGCGCTGGTCCCCACGCTGGTCCCAGGGACCTTACCATCCCAACACAATCTCCTCACCGTCTGTTTTTCAATGTCTTCTACAATTTTGGCCGCCAAACTTCATACAAGATGGGATTCCGTTGGCTGTACACTCCGTTCCTCAGAAGATCAGCTAGGCGTTCCACGTGCGTGCAGGGGGAAGTGGGCTGCAGTCCCACCTACCTCGCCGCCATCCTCCCCTAATGTTTCTTGCATGTACTGTGCTAAGCACTTTATAATCACTCCCTCAGTTAGTCCTCATTACAACCCCAAGAGATTTACCAGTGAGGAACCAGACTTGGTCTCTCAACTCTACTTCAAAAAGTTTCAAGCATGCAAGACAATTGCAAATATTACAATGAATACCCATGTGTCTTTCATGTGAATTCACCATCTGTTAATATTTGCTGTGTGTCAGGTACCAATCTGCGTGTCACACAAACACAACACCCGCTTTTCTTCTGAACCATTGGGAAGTAAGTTGCAGACCTTGCGGTACTCACCCTACATTGTATTTAATTGCCATGGCTCTTAGTCTCCTTTAATCTAGAACAATCCTTTTTAAAAATATGTTGACACTTTTTAAGAGTACTGTAGATGTCTTTCAGAATTCCACAATCTGGAATTATTCATAATTTGAGTCAATTCAAATATTTTTTGGAATAATAGTAGGTGGATGGATTTCGTGTCCTCCCGGTGGCATGTCATCAAGAGGCACATAACATCAGTTGTCCCCCGTGCTGGTGAAACAAAGTTTGATCACTTGGTTCAGGTGGTACCCCCAAGCCTCTCCATTATAAAGGCAACTTTCCCCTGAAGCTTAGAGAGCTGAAGCTCCCCTCCTTTTGATGCTGGGGTCAGGGTTAAATCTCAGACCTGCCAGGCCTCAGGGGCTGTGCTCCTAACGACTTTGTCGCACCGCTTCATCCCATGCCATCGCTCTCAAACATGGTCGTTTATTTATTTTTTAAAGGGGGAGAGAGGGCCAAATTATTTTTATTTAAAAATTTGATTATAACCGATTTTGTTGTCATTAAATGTAGAGGTATTTTAAGTCTGAATATAGATATAAACCAACAACCACAAACTATGTTTGGTAGACATGAGAAGTGTTCCAGTAATTACAGATTTGAAGGGAGAAAGCAATTTAGAATATGAAACCGGAAAAGACACCGTTTTTCGGGCTGCCTGTCACTACCAAACCCAATAAGCAATGGCAGCGATTGAATCTTCATGGGCGCTTTATTCAGATGGCCAGCGATCAGAGAAGAGGGCGGGTTTGCACCCGAAAGAACCATCTTGTCTTTTCTTTCCAGGCCAACGTTTTTATAGCAGGGAATAAAAAAGGTGCAGTGAGGGGTTTTGAAGTTCAGGGAGGATTAGGTAAAAGAAACAGCAACATTCCTGTCCTAGGCAGTTAGCTGTTCCCAGGGGCAGGTGGTCCTCTGTCTCCCTGGAACACAATGGCCGGGATGCTGCCACTTGTCCCCAGGTGGTAATCTTTAGCAGTGCCCCAGGTGGTCGACTGTTTTCCCAGGAGCCAGGACAGGCCTTATCTGTAGGTTCTGAAACAAAAGCTTTAACATATACATTACTTGCTAGGCTTATAACTATTTACCTTAAACTAAAATTTTCCAGCTCTTAAGTCCCCTATCAATGACTTCATCACGCCACTTCATCCCATGCCATCACTTGCAAACATGTGCGTTTTATTTATTTTTAAAGGGGGGGAGGAGAGGGCCAAATTATTATTATTTAAAAATTTGATTACAACCAATTTTGTTGGCATAAAACTTAGAGTTATTTTAAGTTTGAATATGGATATAAGCCAAAAACCAGAAACTACATTTGGTAGAAACATGAGAAGTGTTCCAGTAATTACAGATTTGAAGGCAGAAAGCAATTTAGAGAAACAGACAAATCCCATCTTTACAATGATTGTGCCACACGTTTAAATGTCAGTGATGTATTAGTAAACTGTTCACATTTAGGATCTTCACCTTGAGATTCGACAGCTATTTCTTGAAAACTTTCTTAGTACCCTGTGCAGATAAATTGGTCTTCTGCATGCCTTAGCACACACTGAAAATATCTCCATTGTGTATATACAAAACACCTACCATTTGGACAAGGCAAAGTATGTACTTTCCTAACCAAACTATAACATACCTCTCGAGAAAGATGAACAATATACACACAGTACATGGTATACAGTATTTACAAAATAAAATATAATACAAGCTATAATTTTTAAACTCATCTTTTGCACTTGTAGTTTGCAACAAGGAAAATTTCCATTTCTGTACTCAAGAGTCCAGAAGTTTGGGGAAAATATGTTTTACATACATATGGAAATCCAAGATCTAAGTTTGAACTTCTAGGCAAGTTTTTAAGTGTATTGCTATCAATTTCCTGTTTGAGCAGGTATTTTCAATACTGCTCCCCATCCAGAGACAGATGGCTTTGGAAGAACACCAGGAGGACGCGGATCACTCAACTGTCCGAGCATACTTTTCCTTTCGGCTCACTTCAGTTAGAAATGCTGATTTCTTCAAATGTTTTTTAAAAAATGCTCTCAGTATTTTTAAAGGGCTTTTTTTCCACCCTGCTTCTGAATTCTGTCAGATGAAACAGAATTCTGTCAAATGTTATTTTCATTTCTTTTGGCAGCAGTGATCTGGGTTA
>PVJI01013152.1:0-48814 GCA_004026765.1 Micronycteris hirsuta | reverse complement strand
GAGGGGAGGGGAGAGGATGTAATTGAACAACAATAAAGTAATAATAAAAAAAGAAATCTTCCCATATCACTACAGATTTTCTCTTCTTTCATATTATGATAACATCTTGTTTCTCCTTTTTAAGGTTAGATGTAAAATATTGATGGATTTGTTTCTTAAAAATTGTCTGTTTAGGTTACGCTTATAGGTGAGGTCATATGATATTTGTCTTTCACTGCCTGGCTTATTTCACTTAGCATAATGCTTTCCAGTTTCATCCATACTGTCACTAAGGGTAGGAGCTCCTTCTTTCTTTCTACTGTGTAGAATTCCATTGTGTAAATGTACCGTAATTTTTTGAATCACTCATTTACTGATGGGCACTTAGGTTGCTTCCAGCACTTGGCTATTGTAAATTGTGCTGCTATGAATATTGGGTGCATAGGTTCTTTAGAATTGGTGTTTCAGGGCTTTTAGAGTATAATCTCAGCACTGGAATTGCTGGGTCAAAAAGCAGTTCCGTTTTTAGTTTTCTGAGGAAATTCCATACTGTTTTCCACAGTGGCTTCACCAGTCTGCATTCCCACCAACATAATCAACAAAACAAACAAGCAAGCAAAATACAACCAAAGACATTGAAATAAAGAACAATTTGATAGTAACCAGAGAGGAGGGGGGAGAGAGATAATAGGGGATAATGGGAGGGGGCGGCTATCAAGGAACATGTATCAAGGACACATGGACAAATCTGAGGGTGGAAGGTGGGGATGGGTGGGGTGCGGGGATGGCGGGGTGAAAATGGAAACTTGTGCTTGAACAACAATTAAAAATCATCTGTTGTTAATAGTGACTTCCAAGTTGTTATATGTGGTTTGTAAGCCTCATAGTTGAGGAAGTAGGTAGACTTTTCTTAGGCAGATCTCTAAACTGTGGTCCATGTTTCATGTGGCTTATGTTGTGAAACTTCTTTGTGGCATTATTCTAGATACCGGTGTGAAAACAATAAACAATGATTTTTTTCTTGAAACATTTGGACATTTTGTTTTAGTAAATCCATCTGTGGTGTATAATTGTAATGTTACCCCATAAGCACAGCTCTAACAGGCTCTTGAATCAGATTTTATGACAGTCTTTTTATTTTTATTTTTTAATATATTGTATTGATTATGCTATTCAGTTGCCCTTTTTTTCTCCCCTTTATTCCCCCCTGCCCTGCACCCCATCTCCCACCAGCATTCACCCCCCCCTCTTAGTTCATGTCCATGGGTCATACATACAAGTTCTTTGGCTTCTCCATTGCCTATACTATTCTTAACCTTCCCCTGTCTACTTTGTACCTACCATTTATGCTTTTTATTCCCTGTACCTTCTCCCCATTCTCCCCTCCCTGCTGATAACCCTCCATGTGACCCCCATTTCTGTGATTCTGTTCCTGTTCTAGTTCTTTGCTTAGTTTGTTTTTGTGTTTGATTTTTTAGGTTCAGTTGTTGATATTTGCAAATTTGTTGTCTTTTTACTGTTCAAGTCTTGATCTTTTTCTTAATTAAATCCCTTTAACATTTCATATAATAAGGACTTAGTGATGATGAACTGCTTTAACTTGGCCTTATCTGGGAAGCACTTTATGTGCCCTTCCATTCTAAATGATAACTTGCTGGATAGAGCAATCTTGGATGGAGGTCCTTGCCTTTCATGACTTTGAACACTTCTTTCCAGCCCCTTCTTGCCCATAAGGTTTCTTTTGAGAAATCAGCTGATAGTCTTATGGGAACTCCTTTGTAGGTAACTGTCTCCTTTTCTCTTGCTGCTTTTAAGATTCCCTCCTTATCTTAATCTTGGGTAATGTAATTATGATGTGCCTAGGTGTGTGCTTCCTTGGGTCCAACTTCTTTGGGACTCTCTGAGCTTCTGGGATTTCCTGGACAATCATGAATTATGTGTTTTCACTCAATTGTTCCACAAAAAGCATTGTTACATATTTACAACGTTTTCATGTTATCAATGATCATGAGTTTATTCCTAAAATGCATTGAGTATAATTTTCACAGATTTATGATATAGTCCAACTCTATTTTTTTTACAAATAATAAAGCTAAAATTAAAGAAGGGCTTAGGGGAAAATCACTTAGCCAATTAGCTGTGGGCAATATTACATAGAACAGAAATGCCACACATTCACCATTCTCTCCCTCAACCCCAAAACACACTTTTATTTGTATCTCTCAATGGTAGAAATTGTTAATTAGTATTTTTTCTTTTAAATCCAGCTATGGTTCATAACTCATTCTCAACAAAATGTTCTAGCTAGGTCCTCTTATTTTGAATTGATACTTGAATTGAACTATTTGCCAGCCGTAGTCTAATTCTTTCTCTTCAACCCCAGTCCAGTATCTTGGTATTTAACTACACTGTAATTTTTACTGTTACACAAATGATTTAGATATTTTATTTAAGCACAGACTCTGAATTTTTGTATAAATCAAACTACTTTTGTTATATCTATATAGCCAATCATCTACACTTTTCCATAGAACTAATTTATTCAGAAAAATTTGAATTTTTTTCTTAAGTAGCAGTCTTAAAGCTCACAATTGTCCCTCACAATTTTTAATATTTGAATTACATTACATTTGAATTATTTTGCTCTTCTTGTTTTATTTTAACAATGGATAGCTTAAATACAGGGACATCCTAAAACCTTTGTCTGCAGGTAAAATGTATTTGCATAAACATGAGATATTGACGATTAAAATACATACACATTTATACACTGTAGAAAAATGTTCCCAAACTGAATAAATCTTTAATATCTCCCTCTTCCAAAACGACTGCATAATTTTATTATTTTTCAGGATATGCTAACCGGCACACTAACAAATGACAGTTAAGGTAATGGCTATTGAACATAAAACATGTGACAAACAAAACTGGACCCACCCAGGACAGGATATTGGGCCAAATTCAACCATAAACACACACTTGAGACTCTCTGTAAGGCATTCTTTCAGCAATGAAAAGCACGGTTTAGATTGTGGTGGTTATGTCTGCACAGCCTGAGGGGAGAAAAAAGAAGGGCTTTCAACCATTCAGAGTTCCACCATTGTTCTCTGCTATGTTTTGGGGAGATTTTGTAAATTGAATTAGACCTCAAGAAGAAAGACCACACAGGAAAACAATCCTGCATCTTATTTCCACTTTAGAAGTCAGTTTCTCCATCTCTTGTGATAACACATACACATTTAAGACAAGGAAAGTGGCTATTCAAATTTCCATGTGCTCACCCGGGCAAGGAATGCCATGCTAATCAGATTCTGTCTCCAGTCAGAGTGGCTGCTGCTTCCTGGTGCCTTGGATTAGCATTGCCATTTTCAGTGTCCTTTTATGCCTAACTATGAGCCAAAAATACTGCTTCTTTTAGAAGGGAAAGTGATATTAATTGAAGTCTTCATTAGATGGTTGATGATTTTTGTGTGTTAGTAATTGTACTGATGGATGACGTAAAATTAATTATATCATAATTGTTCAAGTGTATACCTTTGTGTCAGGCCAAAATGTAGATTTCTAAATGTTTTTTCTGAGTTTTTCTTGTATCCAAATATCTCCTTCTTTTAATTTTGTTTATTTATAATATTCAGTGTAACTGGGATTCCAACCACCAAAAGGCCTGTGAATTGTGCCTTCTATACTGTTCCTTCATGCTCCCCATTTCTGGAGGAGAACAGAGTGGAACTGAAGAGATAGGGGTTTTCTCACTTTTTTATTGAGGGAGGTTAGGAATACATTCTGTTTAATCTAATTATTTTACAGATAGAGAAATAGACTTTTCAAAGTCATATTTTATCCTTCATTTTTTATTTTCTGAAAGAAGATATCTCTGCAGTTTTTTAATCTTTCTCTCAAAATTGAAAGTAATTTCAATCATCCTCTACTTCTGGCTTAAACTCCTATCACTGATTACTTTCTTTAACCACCGTCCCTGGATTGGTTATATATCTTGTGTCCCGAAATTGCATTATCCCCAATGAAAATTGTTGACAAAAAATATCATTGTCCATAAATTTAACTCAACTCTTCCCTTAATATAAAGTTCTGTGGTCATATGACTAAAATTTTATGAAATAATTATCTTATACCTGAGTTGTATTCTAAAACTTTATATAGGTAAATTGTATCTAGTTTTTTCTTTGTCTGAATCTGTAGGAGATTCTTTGAAATCTATTCACTATGCCCATACCATTGACAGAAATATGGGTTATTGAATTGTCCCCTCAGCAATAGAAGTATGTTATTTCGCCTTTTTTTACTCTATTCTCTCTCTTTTCTAACCACTAAATTCTTGGGAGACAGGTTCTGAATGGCCCAGTGTAGGTCGGGATACTACCTATGGACTAATTAATAGTGTGCCAGAGTGCCTGATCTCTGAGCCCAAACGTGTCTCCTGAACACCCACATTCTCAGAGCAGTATGAATTGACCCCCCATAACACTATTTGTATATCATTATATAGTAAATTGCTACAAATGTTTGGCTTGACATAACATGTGTTCATATTGTACTGTTTCTATGGATCAAAATTCTGGGCAGGGCTTGGCTAGGTCCTTTGCCAAAGTTTCTCCAGAGACTGCAGTTAAGATATCAGCCAGGGCTGGGGTCTCCCATGGCTCAAATGGGGAAGGAACTGATTCCAAGTGGAGAAACTGCCAGAACTCAGTTACTTAAGGACTGCTGGCTTGAAGATCTCAGTCCAATCAAGCTGTCAGCTCCATGTTGCCGTGGGAATCTGTCCAATATGGCATTTTGTTCATCAAAGTGTGTGAGCCAAGAAGGCAAGATTCAGAATCTTCTAGCAAGATGGAGTTATAATCCTATCTAACTTAATCATGGAAATGATATTGTAGCACATTTGGCACATTTTATTGGTGAGAAGCAAGGCCTAGTTTCTGTCTGCACTTGAATGAGAGGATTACACAAAGTTGTGTGTACCAGCAGGCAGGCAGCACTAAGGGGTCATCACTACCTCATGCCCCATTAGTGCTATTAATCAACCATAGGGGCAGTTTCGTTCATTAAGTACTGAGTAACATAAGACATTATATTAGATGATTGGGGATTAAAAAAAAAGACAAGGTTCCTGCCCTTGCTCTTATAAAATTTGTAATCTACAGACTTTTGAAACAATATAGAAATAATAGTTCAGACCTTATATTCCTCTGCTTAAAACTTTTTAAATGCTTCACCTTGCTCTGAGATTAAACCAATTACTTATGCTGGCTCAGCAGGGCCTTTCCTACTTTAACATTCTCGTCTTGTTTCCCCCATTTCTTCACTGCGCTTTACTAATCTTAGCAGCTGACAAATCTTAGGACAAGTGTATGTTTGAAAACATTTTTAAAAATTAAGTTTAAAGATTATGTCATTAAATTCCCACCATCAAAACCACAATCATCCAAAGAATGTCTAGCTTTAAACGGTATGACTTCATAGTGTGACCACTAAGATAAACTCACTGTCAAAATGTACCCTTTGATAATGAGCTGCACTGAATTGCTTTACAGGACTGTACACTGGTTGATTGTTGAAAGCAGTCTTCCAAGGATGAATGTTTTGATCTAAAGAAGTAACACAACTAGACCTCACAGTCCTTGGAACACTCTAGAGGACTTACAAGGGTCCTTAGATGTGGTGTATACCAATCTCATTTACTTTCCTGTTTAGTGCTTTTTCCTTCAACGTATCATATCTTCTTATGGAACAACCACAGAAGAAATCCTCTCAGTTCTAAGAGAAGCTTCTCCTTGGTAATAGTTTTCAGCTCATCTTACCGCCACTTAATTTTGTAGCTGATCAGGATCCTTTTTTTTTCCCCTCTTTGTCAAAACACACATATGGAGTCACAGCCGCAACTCAGACCTGCATGTTCTCACTCCAACGCCCATTTCATCTTTCCCCTAAATCCCTCTGTCTTTGCTTTAAAGTCCATCCAAGCCAAAAGATATTCCTGTATTATAAAACCTCCTTTCTCTTTCTAGTTTAGAGTCCATCAAATTACTATCATGATCTGCTTTTAAGGTTCTGGAAGATTTGGCGAGACATATTGTTCCTCTTACACATTTTCTTCATTTCTTCTTTGTTACTTTAATGTGAAGAATCTGATTTAAAAATTGGGAATGAATGAGCAGAAGAAAATTCCCTCCCTGTCTCTCTCTCTCCCTCTACCTCCCCTGCCCCCTGCCTCTCTTCCTTTGCCCTCCTACCTTTTCTTGGATTTCTTTCTCTACAATGTATAATATATGTGGTATTTTTGTCATAACTGTGTTTCAGGTAGAATGCATAAACTTTGAACCCAGACCCCCTCATTTTCTGTCAGAAAATCTATGAAGTTATGAAAGTATCCATATGCTTGTGGCTCTCCTTCCTTTTCCATATAATTGTTTATGTCATTTGGGAATGTTTGATAGATGTTGCCTGGTATAGAAGAAGAAAAGGGAGAAGGGAAAGGGAAGGACAAGGAAGAATGACTTCATAATTAGCCCGAGGATATTGGCTTTCGGAGTGTGAATTACATAGGGAGCAGTGTTTTCAGTCAAAACTGACTTGGAAATGGATTTAGCTACACATTTTAGGTCTCTAAGGGACTTTGATATTTTACTTATGCTATTTAAAGATGATCACTCTCTGGGTGAGCCAAGCTGAGGCCAAAGAACAAGGCTCCCCTGGCTCTCCTGAAAATATTGAGATTTACTTCTCTGGGGTGGCCTAAGTGAGTCCTGATCAATTCCAACAAGTCATCCTGTTTTCATTTAGAGATTAACATGTTCTGATATAACACCGAAAGAAAACTGGAGGAATTAATAATGATACATTTTTGAGAACCATCTTACCATAAAATAAATAGAAAACATGGGGCCTTTTGAATGATTAGATATGCAGAGAATTGTATGCGATTACCTAAAGGAATAATTTTGAAACCTAGGCCAGGGTGTTACAGAATGAAAGTATCTCGGTTTCCCATAGATTTATGAGAAACCACCGAAGGAGTTACATTTAGGATTAACAGTCTCTGTTGTATAGATTTCCATTTTTACTTTTGGGATTCATATACATTAATCTCTTCTCATCTTAACATGATTCATTCACTTTATTGATTAATTCCGTACATATTTATTGTGTGCTAAATACATACCAGGTGCTCAGGATAGAAAATTTTGTAAGTGGGGCATCCTGTTGCAAGAAATTTATAGACCATGGAGACTATGAGTCTCTGAGAAAACTGGTTTCCCCTCTCTACCCCTCCCCCTTCCTACGGGAGAAAGAGAGGAAAATAATGATGAAACAATATTTAATGCTATTTTTCAAGTAAAGGATATATCTGGAGTATAATTCATGAATTGATATTTAATTTTCTTAAAATCATCCAGTTCCATACTTATTTGAGCCAGATTTCTCCCATTTGCTCCTCAAGAGGCACTCCCAGAATCCAATGGCTTCCTTGATTTCTGGCTTCTTCAAGCTCAATTTTACCAATAGGAAGCCCCAGCATGTAAGAAGGAGGCAGGAGAATCAGGTCAGGGTATTGACCCCTTCTCTCCTTGGTGGTGATCTGGAAATGACGGTGTGTTTCCATCAAACCTTTGCTCTTCTCCAGGCAAATTTCTCTTGAAGGCTCTCTGATTGTGGGTTCCATTACCTGCTCTCTTTTGAGCTTCCGCACGGTAAAGCTTCGTCATTTCTAACCCTAAGTGTTGTAGTGTTCCTGTGGTTCCCCTACACTCTGCCTGTGCTTTCGAAAATAGTTCCTTTGTGAGTAAACGCTCTTAGATGATCCTTCTGAATGCTGGGATTCTGACTGTTACAGTGTTCATTCCGTCGTCTCATTGTGTCATGGTTATGTCTGCTTCCTGCCTTGTTCTAAAAAGACCATATGAAAATTTATGTGGTCTATATTTTATTGTTTTTATATATAAAATTGTGATCTTTAAACTCTCTGAATCTAACTAAATATTGCAAACATAAAAATAATATTTCTTTCTAAACCAGTAAGTATTTTCTCACCTAATTTGATATACGGTGCAATGATTGTTGGTAGAAGCAACAAAAATTAGAGTTCACATAAAAAAATGAGATGGATAAAACTGTGCCCGAAAGAGAAATAATTTACTCTTCGGCCTTTTTTGGTATTTCTTGTTCTTGATTTATTGCTTTTCCATCTTTCAAAACAGAAATGAAACAACAGTACTTTTGTTTCTAATTTTAATATTATTATGGTCTTCCCTGACTTTTAATGGAGCATGTATAGTTTCAGTCTGACAAATCTGGCAAGATTTCTTAAAAGAAACAGAAGTAACGCTGACCAACAGGTCCAATGAAATGACTCCTAGGCCCAATGAAATGACTGAGTTAAAAGTTCAAATAAAGTTTAGCAAACTTGCTTTAGTCTAAAGAATATTTCAGTTAAGATGGTGCAACTAATATTTCTGAAAAAGAAGTATAAGTCGTAGTTAAATTAAATACTTTTTAATTATGTATTACAAATGTTTAATACATTTATTTTTACTGCATGGAATATTTTGATAGTTTCAAAATCAGATTAGGGTTTATAGTCAACAGAATTAAAGTATGTTCTGGTTTTCTCAAAATATGACCTTATAATTTTATAAAATTTACAATAACCTGACTAAGATTTCTCCAGGCCCCAAAGCTATGGAACATCAAAGTTATATAGTCAGGGCTTCTTAAGGTAGAGTCTTTGGCCTCTGGTCCATGGGTAGCCTACAGGGGTTCACAAAGTCTGGAATAGTATATGAAAAATATTTATTTTTGTTACATAGTATTTTCCTGGGACAACTTCATAAGAATTCAAAAGCGGTTAAGAGCCACTAGTTTAATTTTTATCGTGCATGGTAGATTTTGCTAATGTTGAAAAAATTAAGGAATATTATACATAGGGCCCTTTTTTACAGAGGATAAGCATGTGAGTGGTTTTGATCAGTAAAATGTGGGCGAGTGTCATGTGTGCTGTACCTGAGCAGGAGCAGCTATACAACAGTTTCCAGTTTCAGCACTTTCTCATTTACTTCTGCCACTAAACTAGACCTATCTTAGACGGAGGGTACTCTATCAGCCTAGGTCCTCTGATAGAGCAAAAATTAACATTGGTTACGTTAAAAATGTAACATTGGTTAGTGTCCACAATCTTTCTAGAGTAGACCAAATCAATTCCTCTGTGTCTTGGTTAAACAATAATCAGCTAAATTTCCATTTGCTACTCTCCATGCTAGTCTACAGTGGCCGGTATGTCATTATCTACAATGACCTCAACGAAGGATTTCCTACTTTCCAAAATTTTCATGAGACCTTTTTTGTTAAAGTCAGTTCAAGCACTTTCCTTCTGGCCTAGGAGTAACAAGAAGCATATGTGCCTTCCCTGCTGAAGCAACGACAAGAAAAATATGACACAATATATGAAAAGGTTTTCAAGGTACTGGATATCAGGCAACATAAAACAGTGGTCTGAGAGACAGAAAACAAATGAACTGAGTCCTATTTGATAATGATCTTTCAACTGATTTATTAAACTACTAATATTTGAAGTTGTAAATTAGTTTAGCTCAGGAAACAGTAAATTTAAACCCAAAACATTTTTTTTCTTTAATATTGAATGTATTTTCATTGCTTGACTAGCCTTATCAACAAAAACTGGGAAGTGATGTAAGCATATGTTGATCTAATACTAAAGTAGCTGGAGTCGTGATGCTGCAGCCAAGCAATTTGCAGTTAGTTGAGCTGTAGAAACAATTACATTCAGGTGACAACTAAAGAGCTTCTGATGTGAGTGGTCTTTGAGGATTCTACCTTGAAACTCCTTCACCTAGAAGGAGTTCCACAAGAGTTGGCTTGCAAAATCTAGCTTGTTTTTTGTTGCTATGAGCATAATGTGGAAACTCACATTTCATCCTAATATTCAATTATGACATTTCTGCTATAAAAAGTATAAAGGTAGTGAAACTCCTTCATTGAAATTAACGATTTTATGATTCTTGGATTCTATTAGGAAATGATATTCATAGTTTTCTACAAGTAAACATTTAAGGGCATTTTTAAAAATAATCAACATTGCATTTTATTGATTGAGCCTCTATGACATTCAAGGCATTGTCCCTTATTAGTTTTCAAAACCCTCTGAGTTGATTCTATCCCCCAGTCCTCACACTCCCATCCCACACCTTGAGATGAGGAAGTTGAGTGTCAGAAGAGTTCAGCAACTCGCCCAGGACCTCACAGCTGCGAAGCAACCATCAGGCTTTGAAGCTGTGAGGAAGCTCTGAGGGTTACCATTGAGCATCTAGGTTACATCCAAGGCTGCCCTCTTTGTGGTCAAGAGATGCAATTATGGACAATTTCTTTGTTTTGAAACAGCTCTCTTTCTCTTTTCTTTTTAGGTGAATTATTTGTTGGTATTTTTAATTAGAAAATCAGAAAAGTAGAAAATACTTACTTTGAATATGTAAAGTTGCTCTCCAACATGAAAATTATGTGCATGTAGGTTTCAAAAAGCAGGATGCAAAATTATTTAAAAATTTTTGAGATTTATTTTGGAATAGGAAGATCTGTATAATGCAGGAGAGATATTTGTACAGAGCAAGAGAGAATGAGAGAAAAAAACACTAGGTTCTATTCCCAGATTTGCTTTTCTCTCTCTCTAAGGCTTGGAGCAAGGTGATTAATTTAGATATGCCTTTGTTTATGCATTTTTAAAATGTGGATTTTGGAAATCCCTCCCAATTAGAAAATTGTCTAATGTTATAAAATAATCTAAGAGCTTCGCAAAAAAATAAAACTATCAACAATGTCAAACATTACACAGCTTTCAAGCAATTACTGTGGCATAGTGATATGTGAGAAAAACAAAATGAGAAATTTGTAATTTTCACTTTGAATTCAGATCTTCCTTACCCGTAAGTAAGTTTTTCTTGGAGCTAATAACTTCTATATATTGCAATATATGAAAATGCTATGAAAGATGAATTCAGTTTTAAAAGTTTTGCTTTTTGTTAAGATTGCACACATGTATGTAGTTCACAGACAACAGACATTATTTAGAAACTTTAGTCAGATACAGAATTTATCTGTATGCTTTGGAGAGCATTTATAGTCACTCTTTTCTAAAGGGTACAAAGAGAGGTGTCCACATGTCCACATTTGTTGACCAGCCTAAAATCCAGTTGGGTGCTGGGAATGGGTCAGAATTCACTTCTCTGTTTTCTCTGGTACTGACTCAAGATCTTTAGCATTTCATTTAGAGTCCAAGAAGCCATTATTTTTATTAATGGACTTTTTTTGGAGGTTGCTACTGCATAAATAAATGGACAGCTGCCAGAAATGTTATAATCAATATTTTGACATCTTATTTGCAATAAACCATCAGGTAAGTAAAAGCAATAGATAAACTTACAATAAGACACTACAGATACACTTTATAGTTTAACCATGAGTATATTTCAACTCTATTAAGGTCTTTTTTTGATATACCATAATTTGAGCATTTCAACTTAAAACTATGTATTTCAAATAACTATAAGGGGATTAAATTAGTCTGGGTAATTAATGGCAGCAACCTTCCATACTCAGTAACTTGCAATAAAAGTTAACTTCTTGCAGACATGGCCATATCATAGGATCAGGCAACTTTTTTGTTGGTTTCCTTCAGTTGGTATCTCAAGGGCTCAAGTCTCTTCTGTTGGGTAGCTCCAACATCTGAGAAGGAGGAGACGGAGTATATGAAATATATCACTGGAGGTCTTAGTGCCAGATATGAAAGTATAGTCCTCCTCTTCCTTCCATGTCCCACTGACAGAAAACTGTGCAGATGGTCTCAGCCTAATGCAAAGGATGGCTGGAACATGTCACTTTTGTGACCCTCCAGGAAGAGAAAACAGGAGCAAAGAGTATCTCATTAGTCTCTGACTGCAGGGATATGACTTTAATATTTTAAAATATTTTAATTTTTTTATCTTCTAAATTTGTGTTCCCTGCTATCAAATTTGTTCTTCCCCAGAAAGAGATAAAAACAAATATCAATGTCTGAGAAAAGATGAACAAACTTTGAGGGGTGTCCTGAATAAATAAGAGAAAGAAGTAATGCATCTTTGCAGGGACGCAGTGGGTACAAGAAAGAGGAAGGGATACCGAAGTGGTGAGTTTCTCACAATGTTCTGAATAGAAAACCTGAAACTCCTCCTGATAAGATGCTTAGAAATGCTAGAGGTATTTTTCTGATGGATTAAGCAGCTCAAAAGAAAGTTAGGAAAATACATAGGTGCCAGAAACAAAGACAGAGATGACAGCTGGAGCTTTGATGGTCCACATGCAATGCCCTGTGTGGTCTGGGCACGGGACTGGTATGTCGGTCTTCATATTCCAGGGGCTTATGTTTCAGAACTGTGTGGGAATAGGAGATTAGGTTCATGTAAATTATGGTGTTGAAACTAAGACCGAATCTCTTGGAAGGCTAGAAGAAATTTACCTGCTGGGGAAGGAAGATAATAAAGAAGTTTGTCTACCTTAGCCTGGACTCTAAGGGAGTCTATTTTTTTTTTTTTTAATTAAAACTTCCTTTTGAATGTCAGAATACTTTCTACTGATTGCATCACTTATTTTTATTAGTTTTCTTGTTCCAGAAGGTGAGAAGTGCTATGAAAGGAGAGGGTAGACAGGAAAGTCTAAGGTGAATACTAGTAAAGTGAGTAGTTGGTTCAAATTCCATTCCATCTTGTACTAGCTGGGTGATTTGGACGAGTTACTTAATTTCCCCTTCTGTAAATGGGATAATAATAATAATTCTACCTCATAGATTTGCTTTGAGAATTATTATATGCAAAGTACTTAGAATAGAATAGTACCTGGCATATTGTAAATGTTAGCTATAAATATTAACAGACTATTTGCTTTATAATCATTCATGTAAGATATTAAGATAATATACTTAACCTTCATTTTGTTTATATAGTGTATCACATTAATTGATTTGTGGATATTATTCCAAACTTACATCTCAGCAATAAATCCCACTTGATCATGGTATATATTTTAAAAAATGTATTGCTAGATTTGGCTTGCTAATTTTTTTTGAGGAGTTTTGCATCTATGTTCATCAGGGAAGATAATATATTGAAAATATTTTAAAATTTACTAATATCACAAAATATTTTTTGCTCTTCAAAATAGTTTTACCTTTTTATTCTACATCTTTGCTTTTAAATGTTTTGCTTATGAAGAATGTCTTCTACTAGCATTAGTAAATATCTTAAGACACAACATACCTGTAGGACAAAGACCTAAACCCATATTTCATTATTCTTCTTGTGCAGTAAAAATATTAGCCTCTTAGCACATACCATTAGATCATCATTATTTTGCCTTTTATGTGGCTTACTATCAGTTCATACCAAAAACAGAACCATAAGCTTTCCTATTTCTTATTCTCTTGGATTTGCATTATTAAGATTATTTATTTTGAAGATCTTTCCAGGAATAACTTGGAAAGTGGCCATTTTACTAGATTTATTATCATGAATTTATAAGATATTGCTCATGAGATCACAGGTAAGCTGAATGATTTGGTTTCTTCTTCATGGCCCACAGATTTCCAGTGCTGGAGGCCATAGGACATTTTTGTATCGTTACTTTGCATTTTGAATCTCTGTGCCTCTTTGCTGGCCAAACGGCAGCAGTAGGAGAGTTCCTGGACAATATTTGTACATTGAGATAGTGAACAAGTTTTTAACCATATGTGAGTGACTGCGAACTTCGTGACTATATCCCACCAAACCAGACTAAAGGAACCCCCAACTGCAAATTTCTCAGCCAGATCGCCAAAATGCCCATGACCACTTCCACACTGCCTCGCGTAAGGAGAAGGAGAATGGAGAAGAGGTCTGTATGGAAAGAGACAGGGGTCTTAACTGGTTGCAGTTAAATGATCAAAAACATATCACCATGTCAAACATTGCTAGTGTTCGTTCAAGGGCCTTGAAACAGGCCCTGCCACACAAAAGAACCTGAAGTTCAAGCTTGCTAGAGTTAGAGTGAATGTATTTTGGGGTAGAAGACTATAAATAAAGGACTTTGATAATTTCAGGTGTAAAATCCAGATTAACTTGAACTGCTCCAGCATGTAAATTCCTGAATATCAAGGCCAGGACAGTTTAACTTGCTTTTCACAGTGCCAAGAATGATACTAATCCTAGTGGATATTTAGCAGTTACTTACCTGTTTATTAGTTTAGCTTATCCTATTCTTGATCTTTTTAAAGGGTTTATTGTAATAATGCCAAACAGTTGTGCATTTCATTATTAATTAACATACTCTGTTATAACAATAAAAGGAGAATTTATGATTTTGGACTGCAACAGTGGCCTTTTTTTTTTTTAAAGATTTTATTTACTTATTTTTACAGAGAGGGGAAGGGAAAGAGAAAGAGGGGAAGTAGAGAAACATCAATGTGTGGTTGCCTGTCATGTGCCGCTACTGGAGACCTGGCCCCACAACCCAGGCATGTGCCTCGACTGGGAATCCAACCAACGACCCTTTGGTTCTCAGGCCAGCACTCAATCCACAGAGCCACACCAGCCAGGGCTAGAGTGGACTTGTAAAAGTTTTGATTCCTGTTTGTGCACTGAAATTAGTACTAAGCATTAGGAGATCTGTGTGATTTTCTGCTGAATCAATTTCTTAATACCGAGCCATGAATGTCAGCTATATATTTCTATGTTTAACTGTCAGATTAAACAATTGAGTGGTATTGTTAGGATGTTTTACAGAAGAATTTTAAAAGTATATTTAACAATTTTTCTTTTTTTTTTTTACACTGCTGTGGTCCTATGGATCTTGATTTTGCAAAGTGTTTGTCCTTTTAAAAATTTTATATTTATTCTCCAAATCTTATTGGGGATTATATTTTATTAAAAATTTCATGCCCTGGCTGGCGTAGCTCAGTGGATTGAGTGTGGGCTGCAAACCAAAGAGTCGCAGGTTCGATTCCCAGTCAGGGTACATGCCTGGGTTGCAGGCCAGGTCTCCAGTGGGGGCCACGTGACAGGCAACTGCACACTGATGTTTCTCTCTCTCTCTTTCTCTCTCCCTTCATCTCTCTAAAAATAAATAAATAAAATCTTAAAAAAGAGTTTCAAATCTTTAAGTCATAAAAGATATAATAAAACTTAGAAACAATATGTTTGGGATTAATTTAATTTGTTTGGGTCTAATATTATTTCTAATTACTTTTTCTCTTTTGCAGAAAATATCTGCTGTTGAGTAGATGTTGGTATGTCATTGTCCTCTGTTATTTAGTAATTGCTTGCTCTGAAAGAAGTTCAGTCTTTTGCAGAAAAACTAGGCTGTCTTGGTGTTTTTTAAATGAATACTCAAACTCTCCCAAGTGATGGGTTCAGTCCACGTATTTTGAGCAGTCAACCACACTAAATGATTATAGATATGTTATATAGCATAAATGTATTATTAACCAAGATCTAAAGAAATGTTTGGAAATGAGAGGTATCTGATATTATATAACTTCATCGGGGGGTCCTGTTTATGAAAATAATTGAGATACCTGATGCTTCTTTTGATAAATCAAGATTCTTAAATGGTGTTAAAAAATAGTGAAAACACAACTGTCAAATATAGTGAGAAAACAGTTCTTGTTTCTTTCTGGGATAAATCATAGGCCAGTGTTGTAAGAGAATCTTCTGGGACTTAGGAGGGGGTCATTATTCCTTGAGACTAGGATGTCAACATGTTCAGAGAACACCTCATGTGCATGAACATTTTTGTTTTTAATCCTCACCTGAAGATGTGTTTATTAATCTCAGAGAGAAAGGAAGGAAGGGAAAGAGAAAGAGAAACATCGATTGGTTGCCACCCTTATGCACCCTGACCAGAGGTGGAACCGGAAACCTAGATATGTGTCCCAGCAGTGAATCAAACCCCTGACCTTTTGGTGTATGGGGTGACTCTCCAACCAACTGAGCCACCTGGATAGGACTTTATGAAACCTTTTTAAAACTCCTCAATTATAAAGAGATTTCAGAAATTTTTGTTCACTATGTGAGAAAATACTAACTTAATGATGACGCTCCTGGGAATCGATTTGAATTCACTCATTACTCACTCAACAAATTCCAAAGAACTTTTACAGTCCTTTTTTTTTTTTTTCAGATTTTTAGAAAGAATTTTATGGCCTTGTTTGATCAACTGTTCAATCTTAAAAGGTCAAAGTTGATCACGTTCCGTTTAATACATCATCTGAACTGTGATAGGAATTACTTTTGTAGAGCGAGCCTCCTCAACGTGTTTGCCTTCTGCCCACACACGCCAAGGAACTTGTTACCCCGATGACATGGCAGTGAATAGTTAAAACAGAAGAGTTGGCTATTTGAGTAGACATTTATTTTTCATATCACCAAAAGTCAGATGCTTTGTTTTCTCATGGGAAATTGCTTTAAAAACATCTTTCCTCTGGGAATGACTTTGGAGTTCACACACCAAGGTTAATACAGAATGTCTTGGACAGTATTGGAGTTATTTTTAATACATGACAGAAGTCATGCTGTGGGAATTCTAAAATGCAAAAGAGTAATTCTCTCTGCAGTCATATCTTAAACAATAAAAATAGCTAATGTCCATTGCTTGCATCCAGTCTTGCTTTTTAAAATAAATCTAAAAATTCAATTCTATCTTGGGAAATATAAATTCATCATCAACATTTACTGAAATAAATGAAATTTGATGCAAGAAGTGTTTGATCAAATTAGATGGAATTAGATCTTGGTGTAGAAAAATGAGTTCAACATCCTCCATTCTGTTCTTTGCTTGCTACCCAACTTCCAAATCTGTAAGAGTGAAAAGAAAAGATTTAAACATTTAAAAGGTATTCCACAAATGCCAAAATAGCAACAAAATCCAATATCCACTCTTTAAAAATATTGCAAATTTGTTACTTCTTTTTTTTAAAGAGTTTATTTATTTATTTTCAGAGGGAGGAGAAGGGAGAGAGAAAGAGCAATGTATGGTTGCCTCTCATATGGCCCTCACTGGGGACCTGGCCCACAACCCAGGCATGTGCCCCGACTGGGAATCGAACCGGGACCCTCTGGTTCCCAGCCCGTGCTCAATCCACTGAGCTACACCAGCCAGGCAATTTGTTATTTTTTTTTTTTTGGTTTAAAATGAAATATGTTTATGGTAGGCAATTTTAAAAATAGAGCAAAATACAAAGAACAAACAAAAAACATCCCATTTAGACCACCAGCCAAAGAAAACTACTTTTCACTTATTAATGCACAACTTTGTAGTTATTTCTATATGCAGGCATATGAAAATATTGGCCTTTACATACACTTGTGTGTGCATGCATCTGAGAATATTGGTGTTTAAAAATTTTGAATCATATTCTTTTTAATATTATTATTTCATTTAATTCCAGGATCAGGCATGCTGGTCTATTTCATTCACTGACGTACCCCAGTGCTTGGCACATTGTAACCTAGCAAAAATTATTTGTTGAAGTTACCAGGACAGTATGACTTTTATTCACACATCAGTAAATATTCTTTGAAAACATGGTATTTAGTGACTGCATAAGGGTCCATTGTGTAGTACCTTGTAATCTATGTAACAAGCATACTATTACTGAGAATTAAGATTATTTCAACCTTTTTCTGCATAAAATTACCAAAATATCTCTTGTACACAATTCCTTTTTTGTACAACTTTGATTACTTGAAATAAATTAAAAAGCTAAAATTGTTTGAAATTCCATATTCTAAAAAGGCCTCCATAACAGTTAAATTAATTTATATCCCTCCTTCTTGGAAATAGTGTTCTTTACTTCCTTGATGGACCTGTTCTCTGGTACTCTCATCCTGATGGTGTTGGAGGGATGGGCCCCATCTATGAAACCATTTTCTAGGGTGGAGCAAATGGCTCAGAGGTGGACCCATAACTTCACTCAGGCCATTGAGGTGAGAAATATTTACTTTTTCAGAACTATTGGGGGAAATTATTCTCTTGACTTTTTGATGGAGAGGAGGAAGTCTACCACTTATGGGAACTGCTGATATGTGGGAAGTCAACTTTAGGGTACAGCGGCCACCAGAGAAAGCAGAGGGGAGAGACAGAAAGAACCTGGATTGTTACACATTTGGACCAGGCCTCACTTGAATCTTGACCTAACTTTGAACTTTTCAGATTTTGGAGCCAAAAAACTCCCTCTTTCCCAGTGTGAGGTAAGTTTTCTATTAGCAGTGATACAAATACCTCTATGCAACGACTGTCTCCCACAGTGTGTAAAGGGATTGTTTTCCCAAGTCAATGCAACATTGGTTCTGATTATAAATGTGCTGATTTCATAGTAAGCACATTATATCTCATTTTTGTTTCTTCACTTGCTGTGAACATTTTGCATACAATCATCAGCACAATGATTGTTTCTTCTTTTATGGTTCTAGTTCCTCGTGAAACATTTCAACTACTAGGGTTCCATGGGTTATATTAGTATCACTTTGTTTGTTTTTTATATAACCCTTATTTTGGAGTAATTTTAGAGCTGCACAAAAGTTGCAAAGACATTGCAAAGATTTCCTCTATGCCTTTTACTTTTCTTTCCCTGACATCGACATCCCACAAAACCATGGTGCATTTGTCAGAGCTAGGAAATAAACATTCGTGCAGTACTATTAAATTAAACTATAGGCTCTGTTTGGGTTTCAACAGTTTTCCATGAATGTTCTTTTTCTGTTCCAGGATTCAATCAGTTATATTTAGAAGAGTTTTCCTCATTCATGAATTCCTCTCTAAAATATTCTGATTATTACAACCCATTTTCACTTGCCTAAGTTGCTCATAACTTACAAAGTGCTAACTTAGTCTTAACATTGAGAAAATTTGAGAGATAACCTCATATGGTAATACTTCCATTATTTTTGTTTTAACTGTCTGTTACACTGCTCAGCAAGTATCCAAAATGATTCAGAGAAGGTTGACTCAGTAAGTGGGCTAATGCTATGTTGTGGATACAAGATCATTTATGAAGTCTCCTCCAAACTTGCGTTCACTTGGGAATGAGAAGGACTGAACTTCGAATGCTGGAACATGTACCAGCTATACAATCCTGGGTAAGTTACCTGCAACTTGTTTTCTGTTTTTCATTTGTAAACAATCACTGTATTAGGGAGGTGTGTATGTGTCAGGAAAAAAGTTGCATGTTTTTGATGTTGTGGCTCCTTGGTCAGCTCAGGCTTCTGTGGTTAAGTCCAGTGTTCCAAAAACATAATTAGAATAATGCAGTTCTTTCATTAGCATTTATTTAAGAAGTAGCCATAATAGAGTATAAAATATATTTTGGATGCTATTCATTGCTTATCTGGATAATGCTGTTTATGTTCTATTAGTTCTTACAATTTTAATATATAAAACTGAATTTTAATTATTTATTTATGTCCTTCAAGATTCCAAAAGAGGTTTAATGCTGGTTCCTGCTGCTATGATCTTCCTCAAATGCACCCCTCACACATACACACATACACATATATGTGCATACGTTGGAGTTTAGGATTTCCAGTAGAAAGCTGGCTCAGAAGTTACTGGTTATAGCTGGAGTTGAGAGTTGTATCTAATGGCTTCAGATAAGCTGAACGTGTTATTTCTGCAGCGCATCTTTAATATATTTTTGTTTTCACAAATCCTATTAGGCAACCATTAGAGTTTGAGATAGCTTAAGGCATTGAGAGGATGTTGGTCGGAAGACTTCCTTCGTGTCATATGTAGCATAAGCTAATGCAAGACAAATTTTCTAATTACTCCAGGTACTATCACTCCATATTATAGTTCATAGTATTTGACTCCAGTGGAATATTCCCTCTCTGCTTTACCTTTCAGTGCTTCTTACTGTGTTCACAGAGAACCAAAGTTACCCTGCTGCAGTCCTAAGTGTCCCAGAAAACAGATGAATCACGTCAAAGGACCAAGCTGGTATATGCCGCCATCTTACCGACTCCCTTCCTCCCTCTGACTGATATGTAGTGGACCCCACTGGCTCCCAGGCCCTGTGCAAGGCACTGACAACATCAGGTGGGAAAAAATAGTAATATTTTCTGCCCTCATGTAGCTTACAGATAATAGGGGCAGTCACCATTAATCACAGAATCACATGAGACATTGACCATAGGCTGTGAAGGAACAGTTCCAGCTTCCCTAAGAATAAAGCTCCTCCAAAATTTGACTTTCTGAAAGGTAGGGTGTGGGCAGGGATGGAAGATGGTTAAAAATAAAAGTAGGGTGGGATGAGAAGGGAGGCATGCTGGGGAGCCCAGTCATTGTTTTTCAATGTCGTTGTCAGGGTAGGCCTCAGTAAGGGGGCATGTGTGATGGCCTTCCTGAGGCAGCTGGCATCTGCTGGAGACCAGAATGTCAGAATGTCTGAAGTTTAAATATGTAAGAATAAATACACAATTTTTATACATAAATTCAGTATTTTTAGTCCCCCCTTGTAAAATCTATAATAACACTAACATAGTAAAAGTAGGAATGCACAAAATAAATTGAGATAAAACACAGGTACTCACAGTCACAGTGCAAAGCTCTGGCGGCTTGGGTCTGAGGTGCTGAGTGTAGTTTCCGGGGAGGAGCTCGAAGGGGCCACTCTCGCTGCTTGGGGTGCACGCTCCATTGTAACCGTTCAGCTCCTTGCAAAACAAATGCCGAACACTATTTTTGCCTTTCACCTCTTGTTTTATTTTATTTTTTACATAAAAGTGAAAATCCTCACAGATTTCTTTTGGTTAGTGAAAACAGGTGCTAGTGTAGGTCTTTCATAAAACCAAAGTGGCAATATTCAGACTTGCAAAAAGCGAAGATACTTTGTATAACATGGGTCCTCAACACAACTTGTTCTTAATAGAATTTATCATTTCTTTTTTCCTTTTTTTAATCCTCACCTGAGGATATGTTTTATTGACTTTAGAGAGAGAGAATTGGTGGGGGTGGGGAGAGAGATAGAGAAAGAAAGAGAGAGAGAGAAACATCACATTGATGTGAGAGAGAAACATTGATCTGTTGCCTTCCATATGCGCCCTAACTGGGGATCTAACCCACAACCTAGGTGTGTGTCCTGACTGGGAATCAAACTTGAAAACTTTTGGTGTATGGGATGATGCTCCAACCGAGTTACCTGGTCAGGGTGAATTTACCACTGTTCCACGATGTACTCAAACATATTCCCCTTCTTGAATTTCTAATTTCATTTGATGATTCTGTGGTTCAATCAATCCCCCAAGCCTACTCATTCCCTTTCACCTTCTACATCCAACCTGTCACCAAATCATGGTGATTCTAATTCCTATATCCTTACCTCTGCATGTAAAAATTATATAATTAATACATAATTGTTATTAAACATTATGCAATGCAGAAATATAAGGAATAAAGAGATAAAATTCCTCTTCAATCTCCCTGTCCATAAAACCCAAACTCCACAAGGAAACTTTGTCCACATGGCAAAGAACTTCCCATCAGCTAGCCTTTGGGTCTAGGGCTTTCCACAACCACAGCATGATCTGCTCTGGGTAAGATGGGCTCCAAGAGGTGACTACATAAGCACAGAAGATGGACTCCATGGAGCTTTGTGTCTGGGAGAACCAGAGCGTGATGTAAAAGAGTGATCATGGGCTTCAGGTGGCCACGTTGTATTGACCATGAGAGGGAGGAGGGTGGTCCTAGCCTGGTGGAGAGGTTGTGAGGCTAGAAGAGTGCCAGATGGGGCCTTCCGAAGGCCAAGGTCCAGGGCAGGAGCTGCTTTCCTAAGGGTAGTACTAGTTTCTAATGTACTACCAGATTTCATTTGAATTAATTTAGATATTGAGTAGGAATGAGACTATAAATTATTTAATTTTTCTCCATCAAATATTTGACTTGTTACTATAAACTGGATCCCATGCATGTACTGAAAAAAACACCTGGTGAATGAGACCCAGTCCCTGTGTTCAAGGAGTTCTCATTCATACAGAGCATCTTCTTATTTCTCGTAGGTCTTTGGCAATATGGCTGTGCAGGCAGCACATGATATAGTAATATGGGTAATTTAGATTTAGTGATCGCCATATATCTATAAATATTCTAAATGAACATTCTATTGATAATATCAGAATAAAATGTAAAAATTATTTTGGAGCTTAAAGTAAACCTATATTCTGTTGTTATTCTTACATAAATTTGATCTTTAAGTGAGACTGGACTTCATTGCCGAAGTCCATTATTTAGAGCACACTGCCCTCTGGTGGTTAAAATATAGTTTTTGTTTGTTTTTTGCTTTTTGTTTTAAGTTTATCCCGAGACTCCTAAGAGAGGAAAGATTCATGGGTCTTTGCTGACGGCCTTTTTGACATTCTGAATTTTCTCACTGATGTTTATTTTTCCATTTATTTTTTGAAAAAATTTCCATTGTTTTTGAAGTTATGTTAAAATCACACCAAATAACCATATTCTGAGAATTTCAGCACCAATTCCAATGAGATTTGGGGAGAGAAACCAGATTTAATTTTTTTTTGATTTATCAGAAAAAGTAAATATGAAAGAAAGGTCCAGAAGCAGGAATGTTCTACCTAAAAAAAGGGAAACCTTTCAATAAAACATGAATACACAGGACTTATTAAACAAAAGTTATTATAAAGAATGATAATTTAAAAAGAGGAGATGCTGCTGTTAAAATAAAAAGATAAATGACATAGAACCAAGGAAATTAGAGAGTAATAATAAGTTTTTGGTATTCTAATGTATCATTTTAAGGCTATTGATCTATTTATCAAATGATATTAGAATAACTCGTTGATTATAAAATCAAATTTAAATGTATCCTTCACAGCTTAGATTAAAACAGAGGCATGGCTACATGAAACAGACTGACAGAGCTCAGAGGGGAGGCAGGTGGCTGGAAGGGATTGCCCGAAGAACGGATATGCACATGCACGTATGCAGAGCCCATGGGCACAGATAACAATGTGGTGAAGGCCAGGGGCTGGGGGAAGGTACTTGGTGGAGGGAGGTAAAGGGGGGAAGATAGGAAACATCTGTAATAGTGTTAACAATAAAAACACTTACTAACAAAAAAGAAAATAATAAAATATTGTTACTGGCAAAAAAGAAAACTTTGTGTATTGAAATTTAAATGAAAAAAATGGAACTACGAAAAGTGCAGAGGTTTAACCATGTGATCTTAGGGTGTTAATGACCTTAGGTATGACACCAAAGAAACCAACAGGAAAATTTTTATGGGTTTGGTTAATACATATGATAAATAATGGAATAGATGGCATCAAAAAACAAACATAAAAATAGAAAAAAATGACAATCGGTGATAGGAAAAAGTACTATATAACATGCTATACAAGGTCTGTTCAGAAGGTATCTAGCCATATAATATGAAAAATAGAGGCATTTATTGAAGAAGATACAAGATACAAGAAACATTGTACATAGGACAATGATGCCTCAGTCCCCTTCAAGTAGGCAACTCGGGACCTCACACAGTTTTCCCAGTGTCTCTTTCACTGTTCACAGCACTGCAAAATCCTTTGTTGGAATTGCCATCAGCTGCCCCGTTGTATTTTCCTGAATCTCATCGATGGTTTGAAATCTCTTCCCTTTCAAAGGTGATTTTAGTTTTGGGAAAAGCCAGAAGTCACAGGGCACCAATACTGGACTGTAAGGGGAGTGGGGGCTGAGTCACCTGGGTGATTTGACATTTTGCCAAGAAACTCTGCACGACATGTGATGCATGAGTGGGTGCGTTGCCATGATGAAGTTGCCAATCACCAGTTGCCCATAGCTGCAGCCTTGTGAATCATCCAAATAGTTTCTGCAGAGGAATGTTTAAGTTTAATGCAAAATTTGATGTAGATTTGTTGCTCTACTCAGTCATTTTGAATGCAACAGGCACACAGTACACATGCTCATTCAATGGTGTCTACTGTCCCCACTAACTAGTACAGTGAAGTCGTCATTGTTCACACATGTGCATTCCAGTCCACTCTCCTTGGCTGCCAGGTTACATTGTCGCAAAAACCATTTTCATTTTATTAACAATGGCTTGAATTTTTCCAGACAGACCCTGTATAAATAACTTACACACATAAAAGTAGGAGAAGGCGACAACCAATTCATAAAGAACTGTTAAAGGTGAGTGAACAAAAAATGATTTTTCTATTTAGTAATTAAGAAATGCAAGTGAAAATATCAATGCTAGATTATTTGTCACATATCAGATTGACTACGGAGGAAAAATTGACAAAGTTCTGAGGCATGTTTGGGTAATAAATCACCTATACTAGTGCTGAAGTGTAATATACTTTTCTGAGGACAGTAAGTCATTACACATTACAAAGTAAAATATGAATATACTTTAAACAGAGTAACTTTATTTAAGTAATTTTCTAAGAACATAGTCACAAAACATCAAAAATATATACTTCAGTGAATTTAAAAACTGGTCAAATCTTTATTGTCTTTTTTATGTTTTTGTGCATTAATCTGAATTCCCCTTATATTAACTAATGTTTATTCAGTGCCCACTAAATGACAAGTATTGTGATAAATGCTGGGGATTCAATGAACAAGACAGACTCAGCTCAGACCCTGACTTTGGAGAGTTTTGTTATTTTTTACTTTAAATATCAGAATAAAACAATATAATTAATTAAACTTTGGCAAATAGTTTTAAAAGATTACATAATTACAGCTTTAAGTTGTTTGTACAATATTGATACTGTTAAAGTTATAAAACATGAAAAGTCTCTGCGAACTGTAATCAGTAGATTTCTATGGGATCTTGTGTTATAATTACATATCTATATAATGTCTATTTCTCTCTTAAATCATAAGATCTTATAAGACAATAACCATTATCACTGTTTTGCCCAGAGTTTCCATATAGAAATTATTTAGTAGATATATGCCTTGGGGGTGAGATAAAAACTGAAAAAAGCACTTTGATTTAAAAGCAAAAGACTCTTTTAAATTATTATATATTTTTTACCTTTTTTATTGTTGACACTATTACAGAAGTCCCCCATTTTTACCCTTTTCTCCCCTCCACCCAGTCCCTCCCCCAGGCTTCACTATATTGTTGCCTGTGTCCATGGACTATGTATTTATGAATATATTGGGGGGTCCCCCCCAAAAAACAGAATTACGTTCCAGAGGGCAGGCTCCTTGTAGTACAGGGTTCCCTGCTAGGTGAGTGTTCTAGGAACCATCTGTATCAGTGTATCAGCTGGCATTGTTGTAAGAGGCTGTGTTTGGCTTCAGTGAATTTTTATTTTTTGAAGACTTTCAATGCATTTGCTCATTTCATGTTGGGTAATTTACAAACATACCTGCCCACATGGCACTGAGTGTTCAGCAGGTTTTGACCAAAAATGGCATGACCCCGTGCCCCACCCTCCCTATTTACCTAATCTCACCCTGAGCAACTGTTTTTTTGTTTGTTTGTTTTTCCAGATGAAAAAAGTCCTCAAAGGGACATTTTTGCTGATGTGGAAGAGGTGAAACAAAAAATGGCAGAAGCACTGAAAGGCATCAAAATCAATGAGTTCAAAAGCTGTTCTGAGCAGTGAAAAAAATATCTTAATATGTGTATTGCATCAAATGGAGAGTAATTTGAAGGTGACTAAAATTTAAAAATGTAAGAACAAACATACAATTTTTTATAAATAAATTCCAGGTAGTTTGGGGGATGTTCTTTGGCTAATCTCTTCCAGTCTCTCCCACCCCTCTTCCCTCTGAAGTCTGTCGGTCTGTTCCATGTATCTATGCTTCTGGTTTTATTTTGTTTGTCAGTTTATTTTGTTCATTAGATTCCACACATGAGTGAGATCATATGGTATTTGTCTTTTTCTGACTAGCTTACTTCATTTAGCATAATAATCCTCAAGTCCATCAACGCTGTTGCAAAGAGTAAGAGTTCCTTGCTTTTTATAGTTGCAAAGTATTCCATTCTGTAAAAGTACCACATCTTTATTTATATATATATAAATAAATATAAAATTCAATATATATAAAATTGAATCCAGAGAGAGAGACGGAGGAAGGGACAGAGAGAGAGAGAGAGAAACATCGATGTGAGAGAAACAACCATTGGTTGCCTTGTTTGCCTCCCATTCATGTCCCAACCTGAGACCAAACCTGCAACCTAGACATTCACCTTGACCTGGAATCGAACCTGTGACCTTTCAATGCAGGGGAGGACGCTCCAACCAACTGAGCTACCCCAGCCAGGGTGTACTACATCTTTTTTTTTATCCACTCATCTACCGATGAATACTTGGGCTGTTTCCAGATCTCGGCTATTGTAAATAATGCTGCTATGAACATGGGGGTGCATATATTCTTTCTGATTGGCATTTTGAGAGTAAAAAAAAAAAAGACGGTTAGAAAGAAAACTGGCTAGAAAATGTGTCTTGCTTTGGAACTTGTAATCTTAGCCTAACAAATGTAACTAGCAATGCAATTTACACATTAAAGGCTAATTTTAATCATAATATGGATTGATGGAGGCACAGATAGATGGGTAGCAATGTGATGTGCTAATTGTAGAATCTAAGTGGTGGCAATGTGGGTATTCACCACAAAATTCTTTCAATATCTCTGTATGTTTGAAATTTTGCAAATTTTCATAATAAAATGTTTGCAAGAAAAACTTAAAAAATAAAAAATTAAAAAGTAATCTTGAAAAATAGTAATTCAGATTTTACTTCCTTGTTAACTTAGCTCCAAATGAATACCTATCAAATGGAAATCCTTCACCCTGGATTCTGTTGTCACTTAGTTCTTTCTCTTAAAAAAAATCAAGAAACCTTAACTTTGTGGCTAAGGTTATAATTTATGGTCCGGAATGGCCTGTATTATTCATTTCCCAGGTTCTGTTGGTTATCTTGCACTGGGGTGACATTTTCAGGTGACTTTTTATTCTGAGAACATATTGGTAAGGTAGAAAGATCTTAGTCTTGGCTAACATAGTTACTTAGGGAATAGTTTTTGTTAAGTAATTTCTATTGAACATTTTGTTTCTATTCAATTTTCTCTGTACAATGCTGGCTGACAGTTTTACAATCTAAGGAGAATAATGGTATGATGTTCCAAGGTACGGGCATTTGGCCTCTGGTTTATCCTTTCATTAATAATCAACAGGCCTCTGCATTTTGAGGCAGTGGAGAAGTACTTTTAAACTCCTTTTAAAAGTTAAAGTGTAACCTAACAAGAATCTCCCGGTGAGGGGTGGGGTAGCACCAGCTGCACACTTCCTATAGAATATGATTATAATATACCCCTCTGGCAGCAGAAGAGGATTACTAGTTAACTATTTCAAGCCAAAATTAATGTAGAATTTATACACATATTTGTGTATCGGTGCATAGGTATGTACAAATGAACAATCGTTTATTTGAAGAAGTATATATCTATTGCCATTCTGCATATGTTTCTGCGTTCTGGACATGTGCTTCCTATTTTGAGACCTAGTGAACCAACCATATTCCTCTGGGAATCAGTAAGTAAAAATGTCAGAAAGCTTCACAGCATGTATGTTGATTGATTGAACTACAGTAAATCCTCTTAGTTTTTCTCTGTTATTTCAGGTTAAAATTGTCTGAGAAAGAAAGATGTCTTCTCCAGGAGTTCTGCTGTGTATCTCTCTGCACTTAGAACCAAGTTAATTTGACTATCACAGGAGGAGTCTTGCTGCTTTATTGGGGAGGAATTCTTTCTTCTCAAATTAAAAGGCCATTATTAGAAACTAGGAGTTGCTTTGATCTTGCACCTTAATAAATCTATCTTTTCTACTGATGATAGAAAAATTGAACCCTTTTGAGAGACAATTTTATAATATTTGCAAACATTATATATATATATAATATATGCATATATATAATACATACACATGCACTATGACCAGTTCTGTTTTTAGAATTCTGACCTATGAGAATATGAACATATGTGAGTGATTAGAGGTATAATCAAGAATTTTCACTTCTGTCTTTTTGTGATACAAAAAGGGGAGGAAACTCAATATAAATGCCTATTACTAGAGGGATGAAAAAATATATTTCATTACATCATAATATAGACTACCATGTAAATCTTAAAGTGGGAATTAAAAAGGTATACATGAACTGAGTGGGAAAACTGTACATACTGATACGTTGTAAAATGAAAAAAAAGGGTTTTAAAAATAGCATGTGTCTGAAATTAGAAACCAACCCCAAGGAAAAGACCCCAAAACACTTGAAATCATAGAGATTGAATAGCATGCTATTGAACAACGAATGGGTCAAGAATGAGATTAGGGAAGAAATCAAAAAGTTTCTCGAAACAAATGAAAATGAACTCACAACAACCCAAGACTTATGGGACACAGTGAAGGCAGTCCTGAGAAGGAAGTTCATAGCGATACAGGCCTACCTAAAAAGGATAGAAAAATTTCAAATAAACAGCCTAGCCCTACATCTACAAGAACTTGAGGAACAACAACAAAGACAGCCCAGAGCATGTAGAAGGAAGGAAATAACCAAGATCAGAGCAGAATTAAATGACATAGAGACTAAAAGCACAATTCTAAGGATCAATGAATCCAGGAGCTGCTTCTTTGAAAAGATAAACAAAATCGACAAGCGTTTAAGCAGGCTGATCAAGAAAAAAAGAGACAGGACCCAAATAAACACAATCAGAAATGAAAGAGGAGAGATTACAACTGATGCCACAGAAATACAAAGGATTGTAAAAAACTACTATGAAGAACTGTATGCCAAGAAATATGAAAACCTCGGTGAAATGGACAAATTTCTAGAAAAATATAATCTTCCAAAACTCAATGAAGAAGAAGCAGAAAGCCTGAACAGACCAATAACAGCAAACAAAATTGAAGCAGTAATTAAAAAAACTCCCAACACACAAAAGCCCTGGACCAGATGGTTTCACAGGAGAATTCTACAAAGCATTTAAGGAAGAGCTAACCCCTATCCTTCACAGACTATTCCAAAAAATCCAAAATGATGGAAGACTCCCAAACTCTTTTTATGAAGTCAGCATCATCCTAATCCCAAAACCAGACAAAGACACAACAAAGAAAGAAAACTTCAGGCCAATATCACTGATGAACATAGACACTAAAATCCTCAACAAAATATTGGCAAACTGCATCTAGCAATACATTAAAAAGATCATACACCATGACCAAGTGGGTTTCATCCCAGGGATGCAAGGATGGTACAACATTAACAAAACAATAAACATAATACATCACATAAACAAAAGCAAAGACAAAAATCACATGATCATGTCAATAGATGCAGAAAAAGCATTTGATAAGGTACAGCATCCAATTATGATAAAAACACCCAGCAAAGTGGGAATAGAGGGAGCATTCCTCAACATAATAAAGGCCATATATGAGAAACCTACAGCCAACATTATACTCAATGGACAAAAACAAAAATCTTTCCCACTAAGATCAGGAACAAGACAAGGTTGTCCACTATTACTATTTCTATTTAACATAGTATTGGAAGTTTTAGCTACAGCAATCAGACAAGAAGAGGAAATAAAAAGCATCCAAATTGGAAAGGAGGAAACAAACTGTCATTGTTTGCAGATGACATGATAGTGTACATAGAACATCCTGTGGACTCCGCAAAAAAACTACTCGACCTCATAAATGAATTGACAAAACAGCGGGATACAAAGTCAATATCCAGAAATAAAAGGCATTTTTGTATAGCAACAATGAAACATCAGAAGCAGAAATCAGGTAAAAAATCCTATTTGATATAGCAACAACAACAACAACAAAAAATACCTAGGAATAAACCTAACAAGGAGGTAAAAGACCTGTATTCAGAAAACTACACAACACTGAAGAAAGAAATCATGGAGACACAAACAAATGGAAACATATACCATGCTCATGGATTGGAAGAATCAACATCATCAAAATATCCATACTACCGAAAGCAATTTATAGATTCAACGCAATCTCTATCAAAGTACCAATGGCACATTTCACAGATACAGAACAAACACTTCAAAAATTTTTATGGAACCGTAAACGGCCCCAAATATCTGCTGCAATTTTGAGAAAGAAGAGCAAAGTAGGAGGGATCACAATACCTGATATCAAGCTGTATTACAAGGCCACTGTAATCAAAACAGCCTGGTACTGGTATAAAAACAGACAGATAGACCAATGGAACAGAATAAAGAGCCCAGAAATAAACCCAAGTCTCTATGACCAATTGATTTTTGACAGAGGGAGCAGCAGCATAAAATGGAGTAAAAATAGCCTCTTCAACAAATGCTGTTAGGAAATCTGGACAGATACATGCAAAAAAATGAAACTTGAGCACCAAATTATAACATACACAAAAATAAATTCAAGGTGGATGAAAGACTTAAATATAAGTCGTGACACCATAAAAGTCCTAGAGGAAAACATCGGTAGGAGAATCTCAGACATTCCATGCAGCAACAGCTTCACTGATATGTCCCCTAGAGCAAGGGACATAAAGGAAAGAATAAAAAGATGGGACCTCATAAAAATAAAAAGCTTCTGCAGGGCTAAAGGAAACAGTATTAAAAGAAAAAGAGAACCAACAATATGGGAACACATATTTGCCAATGATACCTCAGACAAGGGTTTGATCTCCAAAATATATAAAGAACTCATACGACTCCATTCCAGGAAGACAAAAAACCCAATTAAAAAATGGGCAAAAGACTTGAACAGACACTTCTCCAAGGAGGACATACAGAGGTCTCAGAGACATATGAAAAGATGTTCAACATCATTAGCCATCAGAGAAATGCAAATTAAAACCACAATGAGATACCACCTTACACCAGTCAGAATGGCCATCATCAAGAAAGCAACAGATAACTGTTGGAGGGGATGTGGAGAAAAGGGAACTCTGCTAAACTGTTGGTGGGAATGCAGACTGGTGAAGCCACTGTGGAAAACAGTATGGGATTTCCTTAGAAAACTAAAAATGGAACTGCCTTTTGACCCAGCAATTCCACTGCTGGGATTATACCCTAAGAACCCTGAAACACCAATCCAAAAGAACCTATGCACTCCAATGTTCATAGCAGCACAATTTACAATAGCTAAGTGCTGGAATCAACCTAAGTGCCCAATCGGCAAATGAGTGGATCAAGAAACTATGGTACATTTACGCAATGGAATTCTACGCAGCAGAGATAAAGAAGGAGATTATACCCTTTGCGACAGCATGGATGGAACTGGAGAGCATTATGCTAACTGAAATAAGCCAGGTGGTGAGGGACAAATACCATACAATCTCACCTTTAACTGGAACATAATCAACAATAGAAGGAAGCAAGCAAAATATAACTAGAGACATTGAAATTAAGAACAATCTAACAATAGCCAGAGGGGATCCCTGTGTGGGGTTAGAAATCCTCACTCCTCAGGGGGATCCTTGAAAACTGAGATATCCCTCCCAATTTTTAACCACCGCATGTGGGTGTGGTACCAACCTATTCTGTGTCTCCACTCCTCCTACTGGTCTTGTTGTGGCTACTTCTGTATATCCTTAGTTGTAGGACTTTTGTTCAGCTAGATTTCAGGTGGTTCTGAATGATGGTTTTCTGTAGTTTAATTGTAATTTTGATGTAGTCATGAAAGGATGTTAGTACTGTGTTTACCTCCTTCAATATCTTGACTGAAAACCCATATGATTATTTTGTAACATATTACTTTACTATTTTTAAAAATTGTTTATAGTAGTTTTTCAATTGATTTTGGGCAGTTACCCTTAGATATAACTTGCAAATAGAGATCTTTTTCCACTTATTTTTTTCTCTATTGCTTTGTCTTATCTGATTGGACTGGCTTATGCCTCCAAAGTTAAATAGCTGTGGAAATAAGGGGCCTCCTTATTTTCTGTCTATTGGGAAGAAGTCAAGTGTTTCCCCACTAAGTAAGATTTGATCCTTAGGTTAAGGTATGCATGTACATATACATGTACATATACACATACATATACATGTAGGTTTATGTATACATATACACATATATTCAAAGAAGTGACCCTCAATTTCTCAACCTTAGCAATATTATCTATGAAACTGTGAACATGCTTTATCTCTCCACTTATTTACATCTTTCATCTCTTTTAGTAAAGTTTCATAGTTTTATAGTGTACAGCCATATATCTTTTGTCATATTTATCCCTAAAAAGTTCATGTTTTGTTATTATTATAAATGTTATTGCTTCTGAAATTCTGCTTCAGTTCCTAGTATATAGAAGCACAATCCGTTTTTTGTGTATTGATCACGTATCATGAAAACTTGCTAATTTACTTATTTGTCTTAGTAGTTTTTTGGTAGCTTCAATGATGAAGCTTGTTCTACATAGATAATCATGTTGTTTAATGAGATAGTTTTTCGTTTTTGGCCTTTTAGTATGTCATTTTAAATTGATTGATTTTAAATCAATCTCACATTCCTGAGATGAACCCCACTTGGTTATGCTATATTGTCCTTTTATACATATGACTTCAATTTTCTAAAATTTTGTTAAGAATATTTGCATTTATGTTCATAAGGATTATTGGTTTGTAGTTTTCTTGTGATTTTTGTTTGGTTTTGGTATCAGTGTTTGATATTAGTAAATCGGAAAGGTTTATTTCCTCTTAAAAAAGAAAAGGGCACATGGACAAAAACAAGGGGAAGGGTGGAAGCAAGAGAGGGAGGTGGGTTTGGATGGGGTGGGGGGAATGGGGGGGCGAGAAAATGCAGACAACTGTAATTGAAGAACAATGAAGTAATTTTAAAAAAAGCCCCCCAAAATAAAAATGGACTACTGAATTAAAAAAAAATAGTATGTATCTACTAAAAAATACTAGTTCTAACGAAAAGTTTAGTAAGAGTATAGGATACAAATTTAATATATGAAAATAAATTGCTTTTCTAGACAGTATCAATGAGTGATCTGAAAATGAATTTAAGAAACAATTCCGTTACAATAGAATCAAAAAGAATAAAACTACTTGAGAACAAATGTACCCAATGAAGTTCCAGACTGATACATTAAAACCAATAAAATATAGTTGAAAAGTAGAAATCTAAATAAATGGAAAACAGCCCATATTCATGAATTGAAAGAGTTAATGTTGTTAAAATAGCAATATTCCTCAAATTGATCTACAGATTCAATACAATCCCTATTAAAATACCAGTTGACTTTTTTTTAATAGAAATTGGCAAATTGATCCTAAAATGCATATAGAAAAATAAGAAACCCAGAAGAGCCAAAAATATTAAAAAAGGGAATCAATTTGGAGAACTCACACTTTTTGACTTTAAAACTTGCTACTGAACTGCACTCATCAAGACACTGTGGTACTGGAAAAAAAGATAGACATAGAGATCAACAGAACATAATTGAAAGAAGCCCTTTTATTGGTAGTCAATGGATTTTCAACAATGTACCAAGGCAATTTAACGTGGGAAAATACTCCTTTCTACAAATGGTGCTGAGCCCTATTATCACATCAAATGCAAAATTTAACTCAAAATGGATTAATGAACAGAGAGTATAAGAGCTAAAACATAAACTTTTAGAAGAAAACATAGGAGCAATTCTTCAAAACCTTGAATTCATTAATGATGTCTCAGACATGAAACCAAAAGTACAAGCCATTAAATAAAAACAGTAGGTTGGACTACAACAAAATTGAAAATTTTGTTTCAGACGACACCATCTGCAAAGTGAAAAGAGAACCCACAGACTGGGAGGAAATAATTGCAAATGATGTCTTTAGTAAAGACTGTGTATCCAGAATATATAAAGAATTCTTTAAAACATTTTTTAAATTATTTATTTATTTATTTATTTATTTATTTATTTATTACCAGGCATTGTGCTAAGCACCTTATTTTTTAAATAATTTTTTCTTTTTCTTTTTTCAAAGATTTATTTATTCATAGCAAGAAGGGAAAGAAAGGAGAAAGAGACGGAGAGAAACATCAGTGTGTGGTTACCTCTTGCACTCCCCCAAATGGAGACCTGGTCTGCCACCCAGGCATGTGCCCTGCCTAGGAATTGAACCAGTGACCTTTCAGTTTGCAGGCCGGGGCTCAACCCACTGAGCCATATCAGCCAGGACTATTTTTTCAATTACAGTTGACATGAAATGTTATATTAGATTCAGGTGTATAACATAGTGGTTAGATATTTATATAACTTATGAAATGATCACCCTAATAAATCTAGCACTCATCTGACACCATACATAGTTACTACGATATTATTGACTATATTCTCTATGCTGTACTTTACATTCCTGTGACTATTTTTATAAGTGGCAATTTGCATTCTCAGTCCTTTCCCTTTTTTTACCCATCCTCCTAACTGCCCTTCCATCTGGCAACCATCAAAATATTCTCTGTATCTATGAGTTTGTTTCTATTTTGTCTGTTCATTCATATTGTTTTTTAGGTTCTACATATAAGTGTAACCACATGGTATTTGTCTTTCTGTGACTTATTTCACTTAGCATAATATGCTTTAGGTCCATTCATGTTGCTGCAAATGGCAAGATTTCACTCTTTTTCACAGCTGACAAATATTTTGTTATATATATCTACCATCTCTCTATTCTTTCACCTATCACTGGACACTTAGGTTGCTTACATATCTTGGCTATTGTAAATAAGTCTGCAATGAACATAAGGATACAAATGTCTTTTTAAATTAGAGTTTTGTGTTTCTTCAAATATATACCCAAAAGTGGAATTGTGGGGTCCTTCTTTGTCTCTTGTTATGGCCTTTGTTTTAAAGCCTATTTTGTCTGATATAAATATTGCTGCCCCAGTTTTTTGTTTCCATTTGTATGAAATATATTTTTTCATCCCTTTATTTTCAATCTGTGGGTATCATTGATCTGAAGTGAGTCTCCTGTAGACAGCATATGTATGGATCTTGTTTTATCTCTCAGCTATCCTATGTATTTTGATTGAAGCATTTAATGCATTTACATTTATAGCAATTATTGATAGGTATGTAGTTATTGTTATTTTATTATTATTATTTTTCTTCTTTTCAAAGAAGTCTCCTGAACATTTCTTTTAATATTGGTTTTGTGGTGATGAACTCTTAGCTTTTTCTTGTCTCGGAAGCTCTTTATCTACCTTTTGATTCTAAATGGTAGTCTTTGGGTAGAGTAATCTTGTTTGTGAGTCCTTGCTTTTTATCACTGTGAATATTTCCTGCCAATCCTTTCTGGCCTGCAAAGTTTTTGTTGAGAAATCAGCTGACAGCCTTATGGGAACTCCCTGGTAGATAACTAACTGCCTTTCTCTTGCTGCTTTTGAGATTCTCTCTTTATCTTTAACCTTTGGCATTTTAATTATGATGTGTCTTTGTGTGGGCCTCTTTGGATTTACTTTGTTTGGACTCTGTGCTTTCTGGACTTGTATGTCTATTTCCTTCTCCAGGTTGGGGAAATGTTCTGTCATGACTTCTTCAAATAGGTTCTCAATCCCTTGTTTTTTTTCTTCTCTGTATTCCCATGATGCAAATATTGATTTGCTTATCAAAGTTTCACAGGTTCCTTAAACTATCCTCATTTTTAAAAATTCTTTTTGTTGCTCTGATTGGGTGTTTTCTGCTACTTTGTCTTCCAAAGTGCCAATTTGATCTTCTATTTCATCTAATCTGTTGATGCCCTCTAGTGCACTCTTCTTATCAATTATCGTATTTTTCATTTATGACTGGTTCTTTATGTTTACTATTTCCATTTTCTTCATTTGGGACATGTTTCTTTGGCTTCCCATGTCAGCTGCCTCTCTGTGTTTGCTTCTGTTTGTTAGGTAGACCTGCTATATCTCTCAGTATTGGTAGAGTGACCTTATGTAGTAAGTATCCTATGAGGTCCAGTAGTGCAGTCTTCCTGGTTACCTGAGCCAGATTTTCCAGGTGTGTCCCTTGTGTTGATTGTGCCTTCCTGTTGTAGTTGAGCCTTGATTGTTGTTGGCATGTTAATGTTAATGGGGAATTGACCTTTGGCTGGTTAGCTGTGAGGACTGGCCATTACTATAATGGAGGAGCTGTTGTGCAGAGACTGACACAACAGAACAGGATTTGATTTAGTAGTGAGTCTCTCTGTGTCTGATGAGTTTGCCTATTTTGCATTTGTGGAGGAGGTTGGGTGGTGCTCTGGTGTGATCCTGAACTGGCCACCAGGTGTGTTGGTTCTGGGGACTCTTGAGAGGGACTCTGGTGCAGGCCAAAATCAGCCTTTGCTCTGCCTGGGCCATGTGGTATGAACTACAAAGTGATCTACAAAGCAGAAGGTTGCTGCTTGTGCTGGGCCTGGAGGTATGTGGGAGAGGCTACGCTGAGAATCAAGGCTGGCTGTTACTAGTGTCAGGCTTGGGACAACTTAACCAGAGGTATGGGGCATGCTGAGGCCAGATGCTGCTTGTTTGGAGTTTGTGAACTATTATAAGATTTTAGGAAAGTGAGCAGCATGAGCCAAGACCAATCACTTGTAGAGAAAAGCCTGGTCTTGGGGAAATGGCTTAGGGAACCGCAAAAGTTGGGTCAGGTGGGGTCTCAGGGAATCACCAGGATTTCAGGGACAGCAGTGTTAGGTAGGTTGATGTAGACTCAGATAATGTGCCCACCTGTTCCTGCAGGAGGAGGGCTCGGCAAAGGAACAATGACTTCTTCCAGCATTTTTCTCTGTGAGGGAGCCTTGCCTTGAGCCCTTGCCTGAAACCATATAGTCCAGTTCTTCCCCATATATCTCTGGTGCTTTTCTAGCTGCTGCTCCAGTACTGGAGTTCAGAATGAGTGATTCCAAGTAACTCCAAGCACAGGTTTTTAAAAGGAACACCTGGGTCTCCAGAAGTCCTCTGACTCACTCAGCCACAACCCTGCTGGTTTTCACAGCCAGAAGTTATGGGGACTTCTCTTAATGGCACTGGAACTTTGGGCTGGGAGTTCTAGTGTGAGGTGGGACCCATGGCTCCTCAGGGGGACCTTTGCTGCAGAGCTATCCTCCCCACCAATTTTTAACCACCACATGTGGGAGTGGGAGGGGACATCTTTGCCCCTTCTACCAGTCTTGATGTGGCTTCTTCTTTATGTCCTTGGTTATAGGAGTTCTGTTCAACTAGCTTTTAGGCAGTTCTCAATGATGGTTGTTCTGTCGTTTAGTTGTAATTTTGATGTAGTTGTGGAAGAAGGTGAACGTAGCATTTACCTACTCCACCATCTCGACCAGAAGTGAAGAAATTTATTTAATAAAATAAATAACCCAATTAAAACTTTTCCAAGGATTTGAATAGACATATTCCAAAAATGATGTAAGAATCATTAATCTGCATGTGAGTGGATACACAACATCATTACTCACTAGGGAAAAGTACATCAAAATCACCGTGAATTACCATTTCATTAATCACTAGAATGGCTATAATAAAAAAGACAGGTAATAGCAAGTATTGATGAGAATATGGAGAAATAAGAACCCTCATATGTTGCTGGTGGGAATGTAAAACTGTGCGGCCACTTCAGAAAAAAAGGTAGCTTATGAAGATGTAAAATGCAGAGTTACCATAAGATCTAGAAATTCTACTATGGATCTACTGCAGAGAAATGAACACATATGGCCACACAAAAAAAGTTTTATGTGGATGTTTCTAGTCACATTATTTATAAGAACCAAAAAGTGGAAACAACTCAAATGTTCATCAACAGATGAATGGTTAAGCAAAATATGTTAAAATCCATACAATGGAAAACTATTGGACAATAAAAGGAATGAGGTACTGATACATGTAACCCTGTAGTAAACTTCCAAAACATTATTCTAAGTGAAAGAAGTCAGACTCAAAGACCACATATTGTATAATTTCATTCACATGGTGTTCAGAATAGGCAAATCTATATAGAGACAGAAAATAAAGTTGTAATTGTCTTACCATAGAGTAGGGAGAGGAAAAGGTGATGTTAATGGGCATAAAGTTTCAGGAGTCAAATATATTCTAAAATTAGAATGTTATGATGGTTGAATAAGACTGTAAAATCACCAAAAAATAATGTTTTATATTTATTTTTATTTTTTATTGTTCAATTACAATTGTCCCCATTTTCCCTCCATTTCTCTCCCCCATGCTACCCACCCCCATCTCCCACATTCATTCCCTCCCCACATTGTCTTTGTCCATGGGTCCTTTATCCATGTTCCTTGACTTGACCTTTCCCCTTCTTTCTCCTGTTAGCCCCCCCACCCCTCCCCTCTGGTTATTGTCAGTTTGTTCTTTATTTCCATGTCTCTGGTTATATTTTGCTCCCTTGTTTGTTTTGTTGATTAGGTTTCACTCATAGGTGAGATCATATGGTATTTGTCCTTCACGGCCTGGCTTATTTCACTTAGCATAATGCTCTCCAGTTCCATCTATGCTGTTGCATAGGATACAAGTTCCTTCTTTCTTTCTGCTCTGTAGTATTCCATTTTGTAAATGTACCACAGTTTTTTGATCCACTCATTTATTGATGGGCACTTAGGCTGTTTCCAGTACTTGGCTATTGTAAATTGTGCTGCTATGAATGTTGGGGTGCATAGGTTCTTTTGGATTGGTGTTTCAGGGCTCTCAGGATATAATCCCAGCAGTGGAATTGCTGGGTCAAAAGGCAGTTACATTTTTAGTTTTTTGAGGAAATTCCATACTGTTTTCCACAGTGGCTGCACCAGTCTGCATTCCCACCAACAGTACAGTAGGGTTCCCTTTTCTCGACAGCATCACCAGCATTTGTTGTTTGTTGATTTGTTTATGATGGCCATTCTGACCCGTGTGAAGTTGTATCTCATTGTGGTTTTAATTTGCATCTCTCTGATGGCTAAAAAACCAATGGTTTTTAAAGTGGATAAATGTTATGATATACAAATTATCTCTCAATGAAGTTGTTAAAATGTTATGTATAGTAGGATTCTATTTTTGTTTAAAAGTACATACACATTTGTGTTTAAATATCCCTACCTATTTTGATTAATTATATCTATATGTATTTAAATAAGCTTAAAAATATGGGCAACATATACTAAGTACATTGTTAATGAGTTTCCTCTCTGGAGGGAGGAAGAGAGATTGGGGAGAAGTGTTTAAACCCAACTTTATTCAGTTTTCATTCACTTAAAAAGACTGTAACACACAAATTGATTTAGTGCTTTTTAAAAGATTTTTATTTATTTATTTATTTTTAGAGAGAGGGGAAGGGAGGGAGAAAGAGAGGGAGAGAAACAGCAATGTATGATTGCTTCTCACATGGCCCTCACTGGGGACCTGGCCCACAACCCAGGTATGTGCCCTGACTGAGAATCGAACCCGGACCCTTTGGTTCCTAGCCTATGCTCAATCCACTGAGCTACACCAGCCAGAGAGATTTAGTGCTTTTTTAAAATAAAAAAGAATTCATTATAAATAAACAAATGATGGATCACTGTAATGCATTGTGTTTGCAGCTCTCATTAGTGATATAATCTGTTCACTTTTTTTTTTTGTCAATCAAATGACAAACAGACTAGGTGCTGGAGATGAATAATGTCATCTACAGTTTTAAAGACCTACATCTAGTTGATAAAACTGTACAAAGACATATTTATAACCTGTTTTTAACAGGTTATAACTCTGTTTTAGAACTGTTTTTCTCTTAAAATGTCACCATTTATAATCATCTATGTTATTTAGTAGCATGTGTAAAAGTAGTATCATCTTTTCTACATCTCACTGTTTAAAATATCTGTTCTTTATGATATTGAGTATAATAAACCTTAAGTCTGTTTTCTCTTTAACGTAGATTGACAACGGCAGTGGTTCTTGGATGCGTGGTGGTTGTACCCAACACTGAGTTTACCTCTTCACCATACATGTTTCCTATCCGTTTAACACCCCCCCCCATCTTTGGATAACATGATCTATTTAGCTGTATAATAGTTACTTATCTGGATATTTATCTGAATAAGCAATCAATAGTTGGTTGTCAATAGCAACAGCGAGAGTTCCAAGTAATGGAAATGGGTGAGACTCATTTAATAAGTTTAATTTGTAGTAAGTACATTGAAGAGTATTTAGGCACAATTCACAACTATTTTTCAGTAGCTTATTTGGAAATAGTTAAATGAGAACTTGTAATTTGATTTGGGTTCACTTTGGGCAGATGAATTGCACATAATGCATGTGCCATTCTCTCTCTGGTAAGTGGTTTTCTGTGTAATAACAGCTGCTTGTTACATTGGAAAAGTAATGGTATTTTACAATATTAAAAATATTTGATATAAATAAAAATATATCGTTTTCTGGCATTGAAATTTGAGATACAAAGCATGAGAATCAAGACATTTTCATATGCTTTTTAATATTTTAAAATGTTTTTCCATTAGCACAGGCATTTTTCATGCATATACTCATTCACGTTATGTTTATTGAGTTGTTGCTAAGTTTCAGAAACTCTAATTAGGTAATGTGGGAGACAAAATGAGTAGGACATAATTTCTGCCTTCAAATACTCATGGCCCAAGTAAAAAGATAATCTTAATAAATAATTATAATAGAAAGTGAAATTAAGAAGCACCTGCAAAGGTAAGAGCTGAGAAATAATAAAAAAAGACATGGACATAAGCTGTGTTCAATTGTGGCACATAAAAAGGGAAAGCACTAAATCAGTTTTTATTAGCTCATTAATAAAAATTGATTTTATTGCAGCATGAATGTTGAAATCATTGATGAAAAATTATAAAATTGCAAATTACTTCAAGTTGCATCTTAAAATGCTAACACATTTTAAAAGGAGACATATCATTAAAAATTACAAAAATTTAAATTCTACTTTAAAAATCCAATGCTATTGCCTCATAAGGAAAAGCAATGTTAATACTTTCTACTTTCCCTTTTATTTCCCGAGATGAATGTTTAAAACATTCATCTTAAAGTGAATGAGCATTGAAGTTGACCTTGAAGAAGAATTTAGACAGAACTTGACATTTTTTACAGGGAGCTCATGAAAACACGTTATGTTACACAATTACCTGTATTTGATTGTCTGATTTCCCAAACCCCTTTCACTTTCACCCAAAATAGAGAGGATGTAACCACCTTGCCAGCGGGATCCTTGGTTCATGCCTCCCTGGATGCTCTTTACCATTGGAGTTATAATTATTTGTACACACATGTTAGCTCCTAGTCCAGATTATAAGCTTCTTGATGACAGGGACTCTGCCTATTTACAATTGCATCCACCCATGAGTCCAGTGCAGTTGCTTGTACAAACAGGTGCTCAGCACTAAAGGCATGCATAAATGATCTGCTACCACTCCAGGACATTTACTGAAATTTACTGAAATTTACATTCCTGTCACCCACAAACCTTGACTTAGAGAATGTTTCTCTTAACTCCTTGGGAAAAGTTAATCAGAATCTAAATCTACCATGTCACTTCCTTTATACAGTCCAGTACAACTATTCTTCTGGGTCCATAAAAGTGTCTGGGACATTTGCCAGAATGTATTACTTTAAAATTTAGTTTCAGTGCTTTAGAAATTGTTTTTCCTTTTAATACTTTCCCAATAATTAGGATTTCCGGCCATCAAGTAGCATCAACAAATATAGTACCTTAAAAAGACGTATTCCTTGAGATCCAGACTCTAGGTTTAAAAGTAACTTAAAATAATCAACTAAGACTAAATAACACTAATATACACATAATTAAAGATATTTGAAGAGACAATGAAGTATTTTGGGATTTATTCACTTTCCACATTTCATCAAATCTGAGATGTGTCTGATTTTAACTGACACCGTCCTTTTATGTACCATTAAGAAGGAAAAGACATTGCCAATTACACAATAAATTTATGCTTTCTTATCTTTTAGGATGTCCCCCATCTAGTTAATATTTACCTTTGTTTGAGTATCTAATGTATAATATAGTGACTACAGTTGATAAAAACATATTATATGATTAAATTTGCTGAGTGTAGGACTTATGGGTTCTCATCAAAATTTTTAAAAAATTGTATAATTATGAAAACGTTCTTTTGTAATTATTAGACACAGATATTTATATTACACTGCTCTGTTTCCATGCCTTTGTGGGTATACAGTAACTTTTTATTCAATGCTGAATCATAATACAATCTTTTTTAGGACATTTTGTGGCAATTAAACTCAACAAGAGTACTCAAAATCCTCAAAATTATTAAAAGTAAAATAAATAGCTACTTCCAAGCTACAAAATAAATAGCTACTACCAAGTTTGTACATGCCTCACCTTAAGTTACATTGAGAATGCTATCAGAATAACCTCAACCTTAAGATGATTGACGCTGATATCAGAGATCATTTATCATTTTATTGCGAAAGAATTTGAACTGAAGATCAATGAAATACAGTGTTTTGAACTTTTCCTTGTGTTAATTAGATTTGAAGTTTTAGTTGATAATCAAAAGAACTTCTCTGAGCTTTGAGTTCCTTTTCCCTCAGCACTGTTTATTTTTACAGTCCTTTTGAGATCCCTTATTTCCAACCTAATCAAAAAAGGTGTTTAATTTTCTTTCTCAGTACCGCTGCCGACTAGAAAAAAATTTACAATACGGCCTCTGGCCCCCCAATTTTTTTCAGTTCATGAGAAGACAGAAGAGATAAAGAGGCAAGCTCACAGAGCACTGAGCTCAAAAGTTCTATGACTAGATTCTTTCCAATCACAGGAAGTAATTTCCAATTTTGTTCTTTAAAAGAGTAAAACATGGACCTCAGCCCCCAAATCATCCTCTAGTTGTGATTACATGTTACCTTTCATGTCTTAGCAGCATTCTAAAATTAACTTGACCTCTGGGACTTTTCTTCCTTGGCCAGCTGGAGAACATGGTCATCATCTTTCCCATTTGGTTGAAGGTTTATTAGAATCGGAAAATAATTCCCACAGGAGATTCCACTTTCTTTAATCATGGATCAGGTGATTCCAGTATAGCACCAGCATTAAGATTGGAGAAAGATTACATACTATTGAAACTCTTTCTGGGAAAGACATTTAAAACACAACTGAATATCCCAAGCTGAATACCCTAAACTGAAACAACTATTTTATTCTATTCTCTTGAAGTGCTGTGTGATTACCATTAATTCGGTTTTTTAAGCCAGAAACCAGAAATATTCAAAGACTTTGCCCATCAAAGCCTTTATTCTGTCTTGATTATTTGCTTGTCTCTCTTAGTTATGGACTGAATATGGACTCAAAATTCATAAGTTAATATGAATTTTACCCCCAATGTGATGGTATTTGTAGGTGGGGACTTTAAGAGGAGATTAAATGATGAGAATGAAGCCTTTAGGAATGGGGTAAGTGATCTTACAAAAGACTTGAGAGAGCTCTCTCTTCCCCTTTCCCATCTGAAACCCAGAGGAGGGCCCTCCCCAGAACCTGACTATGCTGGCCTGAATCTGACTATGCTCTTGGACGTCTACTCTCCATAACTGTAAGGAATAAATTTCTGTTGTTTGTAAGCCATACAGTCTATCTAATTCTGGTATAGCAGCACCTGCTCTAGACTTTGGGCCTCTGTACAATAGAGACTACGATTATTCTGTTTATCTTTGCAACCCCAGTTCCTGGTGCATAGCATATATATTAAATTACAAATGCAAATGAGAATTGACTTACCTTGTGTCTTGCGAGAATGAACCCACTTATTAGTAGTTAAGGACTGAGATTGGAGGGAAGCTTAGATTTCAATCTCCTTGATTTGTATTAGATTTTATTTGTGCTTATTTTGTACGTTAATAGGGCAAACCCATGAAGATGCCTAGTAAGTGCTTAAGCTACTCATAAATATAGAGAATTTTAAAATTAAAAGACATAGAAATCAGTTTGGTCTCAATGCCAACCCGAAGAAGGCATTTATTATTTGAAATTTTAAAACTAAGAAAGAGCGAGGCAGTTGGTGAGACACTAGAACTGAGTTAGGTTTCCTTTGTGTCTCCCAGTTGGTGGGAAAGAATCAAGTGTTGCTAACAGAACATCTTTATAAATAAATTTTAAAAATGTTGGACAGAACTTGCTTTTTTGATAAAAAGCTAACAAAAATATTTGGCTCAAACTTTGTCTGGCAAAGTTAATATATTATGGACATTTTGACATGAAATTCAAAGACTATTTAAGTCCTGGTTTCTTTGGAGGATAAAAAGCACTTTTGAGGATATTGAAAGATATAATAGATGAAGTGGGAGGAAAAAGTTATGGAAAGTTAAGTCTTTCATTTGTTACTTTTGACAAGCTAAACCCAGGCAATAAGAGGCAAGGTAGTATTCTAATAAAGCATGCTTCATTGCGTATAATTGAGTTAATCTGTTCTCATCTCTAGCACATCAAGCTGCCAAGAATTTTAATAATCACAGTGCACAGGAGGATTAGGGAAGCTCTATACTTTTAAATTGGTTAATGAAGAAAAGTGTTATGAGATATGTTTTCTCAGATGGGAAAAAACTCACTTTGGTTTGGATATGGTATCCATTTGCTCTTTATTTTAAAATAAATCTTCTAGGAAGACCTCTTGCAATCCTCTAGACCTTCCCTTTTTTTTTTTTTTTCCTTGCTGGCATCATTTATTCACTGAAAATGTCCTTATTAGAAAAAAATATATTTTTTTGGAGCAAAAGGGACCGAAGGGTAGATGTGTTAAGTACACATCTTTGTGTCAGATGTGTTAAGTACTTGAACAACCCTGCTGGATGGGTGTTAATATTTCCATTACAGAGATGAGGAGTATGAAGCTCACAGATGGTACTATCTTGCCTAAAGTCAATTGGAAACCAGGATACCATGTGAAACAGCTTGGATTCAATTGCAGGTCTATCTCAACTTCAAGTTGACTTTTCTTGCTATTCTCTTTTTGTCACTTCTCACTCAGCCCCATAACAAAAAGATTGTGTTCTAACTCAGATTTTGGTTTGGTGTATGGAAAATTGTATCTACAGGATACAACAACAATAAGTAAGTTTTTCTTACTATTACAAACCACATTTTTCATCACAGCAGTAAATTAGAAACAACACTGATCACATGAAAATCATCCTTACTATTTGCCTCAGAACTGCAATCTGGTTTAACTGTATCCAAAACTAAATAAAAAGTGATTAACATAAGGAACAATAATATACTATTTTTTTAAAGATTTTATTTATTTTTAGAGAGGAAAAGGGAGGGAGAGAGGGAGAGAAACATCAATGTGTGGTTGCTTCTCCAGCACCCCCTAAGGGGACCTGGCCAGCAACCCAGTCATGTGCCCTTGGGAATCGAACTGGCAACCCTTTGGTCCACCAGCTGGCACTCAATCCACTGAATTATTAAAGTATGTTTTGAAGGTTAAAGGTTAAATCCAGAGAAACAATATATCGATAAATGTGAGCAACTGGCCCCTGAAGGAATACTATTTGGGTTTTAATGTATTTCCTTATGTGCTTGTCCCCTACCATTATCCTATTTTGGAAAAAGAAGGAGGAGGAGGGGAAGGGGGAGGGGGGAGGAGGAGGGTGAGAGGGAGAAGGAGGAGGAGAAAAGAGGTAGTTTATTTCTCCTTCACCCCTTATTATTCCTGAAATCCATTGAAACAGTCACTCCACCAGCAAAGCTTTCACTGGGTCTTTGGCATACCAATCGGTTTCATAGCTAGAAGCCATGTAATGCAGTTTATGTACTCATGTCATTATTAAACAGCTAGCTAGCAATTGGTTGGGAGGAATTTGTTCTTCTAGAGCAGCAAATGATTTTTAATCATTAAAAGTCATTTATAATGATTAAAATACCATTATAAATAAGTCTAGAGAAAGTTAATCTATAAAAAAAGTCATCAGAAAATTGAAAATAAAGGCCTATATTCTTAATTATAAATTGAAAACTGTCTTTCTACTATTGGGAAGCTATTAATAACATGTTAATCCATAGTATGTATACTTTTATTCAAAATAAATACTTAGATTCAATGCTTATGGAAGCTATCCATTCTAATTGCTTCCTATTTAGTTTATTTATTTTTATATCTTTTTAAATTGTTGTTCAAGTACAGTTGTCCCGACTGCTTTCTATTTTTAAATTCATGTTTAAAAAACTTATGTCCAATGTAGAAACTATTTAAGCAATTTCTACAACTCAGATAATATTCTAATTTTAAGAGAACGTTTTCTAAACTAAAGTGGCATATTTCCAGCCTGGATTTCTTTGGGTCAACATTCTTATCTAAATTATAGGAAAACCTATCTTTAGGCTAAAAAAAGAAATCAACCATAATAATGGTTTATACTTAAATAACACTATATGAGTTTATATGAACATATGATAAATATCCATTTTCTCAAGGCAGTTGTTAACATATGTTCCCTTAATTTTTTATTTAGAAAAATAAGTCAGAAAATACCATTACATGAAATAATTAAATTAAAGGTAGCTCTTCATCATTTCTAGTCATTGACCCATGCAATATAAACCTTTACACACTCATATCTTTAGCACCATAATCAATTTTAGAAAACAGTTTTAAAAATCCCTCCAGTATTATAAAACTTTAGGGCTGATGCTTAAAGTTATCCTGTAGATTACATATAAAATTACTTTTTTGATTAGTTAGGTTTATTAAACACTGCCACCAAGAATGGTGCTTTTTATCACCTATAGATAATAACTAAAAACTTGAAAAATGGCTTATGGTTCATTAGAGATGTTACATTTTATCCTTAAATGTTTGAGAATTGGCTTATATTTAATAGAACAAAGCTACAACTGTATCTCCTTATAGAACTGGCTTAAGAAGATTTTTCCTAATTCCCTAATTCTGTGCGGCACCTAAGACTCTAAAAGTAAAAAATAGTTTGGGAAATTTTCCAGATTACTAGCCGTAAGGAAAATAAAATATCTGGTTTGAGCATAATCACATCCTTTTAATCAGTAGTGTGGGTTTTAGAAGGGGCTAATGGTGACCACATCCTCAGTTCCAAATTTGGAACCAATGAGAGGCAGGCACAGGAGTCAGAAAGAAGGAGGCCAAAATATTAGCTTTGGAGGAGATTGAACTGGATAGAAGGATGAGGTACAGATATGGGCACACTGGACTTTCTCACCTTGACTTCTGAATTAAATACACTTGCCCACTCTCTTGCTGGCACCAAGGGGCCACCACATTCCCCCCTGACAGGGCAGTGTACTTTCCCGTGGGGGTGGGGAGGGCTGCTGTAACTGCAAGAGATGTTACTTTAATAGAGAGAGAGCCCAAAATATTTAGCAAGCATCATAAACACCTTTTCCCAAATTTCCTAGTCCAAAAAAATGAGTTAGAGAGTGAGGAAAGAATATACTGAATATACAGTAAAAGCTTCTTCCCCACTAAGGTAAAGGGAGGAGTGGGGAACACATTCTCCTTCCACTCTTAATTTACATGTGAGACTGCTACTTTGGTCTTCTCACACTAGTAGGCAAACAGGCAAAAAAAAAAAATTGTGTTAATTGATCCTGACTTTTGAGGAGAAATGTGATTGTTTCAGCTAAATGAATGGCTGGGAACTCTGGCAGGGCTGTGGGGTGGGGGCGAGAGCATGGGGGTAATCAGGGGTTCTTATTCTACAACTGTATCTGGCAGTACAAGTTAGCACAGAATTAATGCATCCTGCACTGATTTCCTCAGGAATAACAAATTCAGCCACCAGAAGAAAAACCTAACCAGCAGATGGGCTGGCTGAAGGTAAGGGAACTAGGAAGTCAATAATGAAGGAGGAAATATCAGTTATAGTTGAGAATAAGTTGCTGAAATTGAGAACTGTAGTCTCTATATTTATGAAAAGTGTTTCCCTTCCCTTTCCCTTCTCTTTCTATTGCAGATAGGCTATGTTTACCATTTTGTCTGAAGGTTGCAGGATACTGAAAAAGCACTGGCAAGGAACCTGTGGGAATGGATACTTCCCGGAACTTCAGGACTCTGGGGACAGATGCTCTACCGCATTCCAGAGAACATTCTCCTATTGACGGTCCTTACCCTGTGGGGAAAAAAAAAAAACTATATAAAAGTTCTAATAAATATGAGCTCTCTATGTTCCTAAGTATAGAAATTAACACAAGATAGAGAAGAACACAAAAAGACACTCTGCATGTTGAAATAATTAATGGGGCACAGAGAATTGTGGGCTTCAATGACGATTTTTTCATCTTGATAATCCTTGGTTGCAGCAAACTAACAAATAAAACTAGAAACAAATGGGTGTTTGATATTTTCAGGAAATAGCAATAGACTTTGCTTTATAAAGTTCTGCTGTGTATATAAAAATTCCTAAACATTATTAAAAAGTCACATTATAATTTTCAGAATAATCTTTATATACAACAACAACAACAAAGAAAATGATTGATTATAGAGGTGTCTGTGTGAAAACGAACTTTCTTCTTAATCAGAATTCTCCCTTAATTGGGGGACTGTCCTTTTATCATCCTCCTCTTTTGAGGTGTCATTAAATATTCATTTCTAGGATCCAAAAAAATAAATGTTACCATCTCTACAAAAAGAAAGAAAAGATAAATTGAGTGCAAATGCCTATGATGGTATTTATAAAATGTACCGTCCTGATGAGTTCACATATTTTAATGTGGTGTTTTGCTTCTAACAAATCCAGTTCGACTGTATATGAATAGGTTTCCTTCCTATAGACTATATTTTTAAATAAACATTTTTT
>PVJI01013151.1:0-48819 GCA_004026765.1 Micronycteris hirsuta | reverse complement strand
TTATGTTTTGCTTGCTTTCTGCTTTTGTTGGTTATGATCCGGTTAAAGGTGAGATCATATGGTATTTGTCCCTCACTGCCTGGCTTACTTCACTTAGCATAATGCTCTCCAGTTCCATCCATGCTGTTGCAAAGGGTATAAGCTCCTTCTTCCTCTCTGCTGCGTAGAATTCCATTGTGTAAATGTACCATAGTTTCTCAATCCATTCATTTGTAGATGGGCACCTAGGTTGTTTCCAGCACTTAGCTATTGTGAATTGTGCTGCTATGAACATACAAGTGCAAAGGTTCTTTTGAATTGGTTTTTCAGGATTCTTAGGGTATAATCCCGGTAGTGGAATTGCTGGGTCGAAAGGCAGTTTATTTTAAAAAGATTTTATTTATTTATTTTTAGAAAGAGGGGACGAGATGGAGAAAGAGAGGGAGAGAAACACTAATGTGGGGTTGCCTCCCACATGCCCCCCACTGGGGACCTGGTCCTCAACCCAGGCATGTGCCCTGACTGGGAATCGAACTGGTGACATTTTGGTTCAGGCCTATTCAGTCCACTGAGCCACGCCAGCCAAAGCTGAATGTTTTATTATGAAGCTGTATTAGATTTTATCAAATGCTTTCTCTGCATCTATTGACTGATTTTCATACGCTAAACCAACATTGCACTCCTCTGATAAATCTCACTTGGTTATAGTGTATAATCTTCTATATGTTGTGCGATCTGATGTACTTAGTGTTTCATTGTGGATTTTGCATGTATATTTATAAAGATATTGGTCTGTCATTTTCTTTTTTTGTGATATCTTTCTCTGATTCTGGTGTCAGTGTAACACTGGCCTCACAATAGGCTGGGAAGGGCTCTTCTATTTTTAGAAGAGTTTGTGGAGAATTAGTATTACATTCACTTGTGAAGCCATCTGTCTTATGTATTCCTCTTAGAAGTTTTTAAATTACTAATTCAATATCTTTGTTTGTTATACATCTGTTCAAATTTTTTATCACTTTTTGAATCACTTTCAGTGGCTTCTAAAAATTTATCGACTTCATCTAACTTACTTCATTTGTTTTCATACAATTATTCAAAGCATTCTCTTATAATTCTTTTTTATTTCTATAAGGTCAATAGCAGTGTCCTCCCTTTATTTCCCTTATTTTAATCATTTGAGTCTTCTCTCTCTCTCTCTCTCTCTTTTTTTTTTTTGTTAATTTAATTAGAAGTGTGTCTCCTCTGTTGACTTCTTTTTTATTTACTCTCTTGTGGTTTTGGGGGTTTGTTTTTTTTTAATTTCTATTTATTTCCCCTATAATCATGTTACTTTTTCTTCCTGGTTGATTTGTGTTTACTTTGCTCTTTATTTTTCTAATTTCCTAGGGTGAAAGATTAGGTTCTTGATTTGAAATATTTTTTTTAATATAGGCATTTACAATCATGAATTTTCTTCCAAGAACTATTTAGCTGTGTCCCATAAGTTTTGGTATGTTTTGTTTTTGTTTTAATTTGTCTCGACATATTTTCTAGTTTCCATTATGACTTCTTCTTTGACCCTTTGATTATGTAGGAGTCATTGTTTATTTTTGACATACTTGTGAGTTTTCCAAATTTTCTTCTGCTGTTGATTTCTAATTTAATTTTATTGTGGTCAGAGAACATACTGTGTATGATTTCAACCCTTTAAATTTTATTATGGCTTATTTTATTTTCCAGTACAGTCATACCTCAGTATTGTCAGCTTCAGAACTTGTCAAACCCTATACTCGTCACATTTTGATGAGAAAAAAATGTTTCAGCACTCAGCACTCGCTTGAGACTCATTGTACTCGCTAGAACTTGTATGAGTCACTAGGCCATCCAGCAAGGGAAAATGCTTCATTGTTTGGTACTTGTCAGTTTTGGCACTCCTGGCAAGTTCTGGAATGAATTAACGAGCAGTACTGAGGTACCACTGTACATGATATATCCTGGAGAACATCCCGGGAGAATGTCGCTGGAGAATGTCTCCTGTACAATTGAGAAGAATGTGTGTTATGCTGCTGTTGAGTGGAATGTTCTATATATGTGGGTTAAATCTATTTGATATATAGTATACTTTAAATTTTCTATTTTCTTGTTTATAATCAGTTTTGTTCTTCAATTCATTATTGAAAGTGGGATATTGAGGTCTGTAATTATTGTTAAGTTATCTGTTTTTCCCTTCAATTCTGTCAGTCTTTGCTTCATGTACTTTGATACATTGTTGTTGGGTGCATATATGTTTACAACAATTATAACTTCCTTATGAATTGACCCTCTTATTATTATAAAGTGACCGTTGTCTTTAGCAATAATTTTTACCTTAAAATCATTTTGTCTGATATTACTATTGTTATCTCAACTATCTTTTGGCTACTGCTTGCATGGTGTACAACTTTTTCCATTCTTTTACTTTTCATTGCCTTTGACTCTGAAGTATGTCTTTTGTAGACAACATAGAGTTGGAACATATTTTAAAATACATCCTTCTCATCTCTGCCATTTACATTAAAGTAATTACTAATAAGGTAAGATTTATATCCACCATTTTGCTATGTGTTTTCTATAGATCTGTGGGCTATTTTGTTCCTGTATTTCTCAATTTGTATCTTTCAAACATAAAATAGATATTACCTAGTATCTTTTAAATTTTAGTTTTGTTCCTTTTAATGTATTTGTTGAGTTATTTTCTGAATGGTTTTCCTGAGAGTTACAATTAACATCTTTATTAAAACTACTTCACAATATCATTAACTTAATTGCTCTAAAATAAAACCATTTCCTTACATCACTTTTGTATTAATAGTACTATACTAACTATAACTTTATTTGTTATAAACCCATCAACACAAATGCATAATTTCATCTTTATGTAGATGTCTTTTAAAATAGGAAACAAAAGAGTTACAAACAAAAGTACATTTATATTATCTTTTGAATAACTATATGAATAACTATGATTTATTAGTGTTCTTATGTATTCATATCAATTAAAGTTACCACCTAGTGTCCTTTTATTTCATCCTGAAGTTCTCCTTTTAGTATTTCTTGTCAAGCAGTACTGCTAAAATTCTCTCAATTTTTATTTATCTGGTAATGTCTTAATTTTTGAAGGAGAGTTATCTGTATAGAACTGTTGGATGATGTCTCTCCTTTAACACTTGGGCAATGTCATTACAAAGTTTTCTGGCTCCTATGATTTCTGATGAAAAGTCAGCTATTAACTTAAGTGAGGATCTGTTGTGTTTCCCAAGTTTTTAATTGTTATTTTCTTGAGTTTTTCTTAGTCTTTTAATGTTGTCAATTTCAATATGATATGTTACAACCCTTGATCTCTGAATTTATTCTATTTAGAGTTCTTCAAGCTTATTGAATGTGTAGATTAATATTTTTCACCAAATTTGGATAGTTTGGGGCCTTTATTTCCTCAATTTAGCCTTTGATCTTTATCATTTCTCCTCTCTTTCTGGAACTCCCATTATACATCTGTTGGTACACTCGATGATGTTGCACAGGCCTCTGAACTCCGTTTATTTTTCTTCATTTTATTTTTTTATGCTCTTCAGACTGCATAGTCTCTATTGGCTTATCTTCAAGATTGATGATTCTTCCTTTTGCCAACTCAAATCTTTTGCTGAGCCTTCTATTGAATTTTTATTTCAATTGTACTTATCAACTTCATAAATGTTTTCTTGGTTCTTTGAAGTAATTCCTATATCTTTATTCATAATCTATATTTAATGAAGCATTGCCTTATTTTTCTTTAATTTTTAAGACTTTATTTTAGTTCTTTGAATATATTCATAATAGCTAATTTTAAGACTTTGTCTACTAAATCCATATTCTGGGTTTCCTCAGGAACATTTTTTGTTGGCTATTTCTTTTCCCTGTGTATATAGCATACATTCCCATTTTGAATATTTCACAGTTTTTTGTTGCAAACTCAAGATTAATATATTGTAACAGTAATATTTCTCTTCTGCCAGGATGTTCTCTTGATCAGTATAATTCAGTGGTCAGCCAGTGATTGGTCAGAAGATTTGCATAAATGCCTTTGTTGTAAGTCTTCCCTTTTTAGACAATGTATCAGCTTACATGAAATCTCTAGCTTTCACTTCTTTCTTGATTGTGGCCTCAAGCTTGGGAAGAGATGATTGACTAATTTCTTTCTCAGGCTTTTTCTGGATATGCACACAATCTTGCACAGTCTCAGACTTTTAGATTCCCAGGAAGATGTAGGATTTTTCAAAGTTTCCCACTTCCTCCTGCTCTCATGGTGAGCTAAGGTCTGAGTCAAATCAAATAGTTACTATGCCCTGAGAATGCCCATTTTCTAGGGAACAAGTTTGGAAAAATTTAGACTTTGCTCTAGGGTGCTTTCAAAATAGCTTAAAAAGCAATCAGATCTCTCTCTTGTCTGCAATTCTATTGTCTGTTGGCTACTGAGCCTCTGAGCTGGCAAGAGAAGGGATAGAGAGGTAGCCCAAGATGAAATGTTAGAGCTCGTGCCTTCTTATTGAGGTTTAATAGTTCCCTTTGACGGATGATTCTCAACTTATTTGGTGACTTTGGTTTATTGCCCACATTCTGAAGTGGTTTATTTCTGTTTTTGTCACAGTTTCACTGTGTTTCGGACCACAGTTCACTGAGGTCACTGCATGGTGAAGTTGCTTGCCATTTCTCATTTCTCAATCATATACTTTTTCCATATGCTATTACTGGACTCCTGCTTATTTAGTATTTTCTAAGGTAATAATCATATCAAGAACTAAAATCCTTTGTGTTTTCCTTACATTATAGTGCCCAGAGTAGATGTTCAACAAATAATAAAACGTGACTAAACTCTATCTTGCCAAATGTCTTCTGGAGAGCAAATTACATCTGGTGGAGAACCACTAATACATTATTTCATTTAATACTCATCACAGTTCTGCAGGGCATTATTATCTTCATTCTACAGTGGCTTAGAGAGCTATGATATAACTTATTAATATTGCATGGCTAGTTAAGTGGCAAAAGTTGAATTTAAATTCAGGTTTCTTTGACTTTAAGACCAATTCCATCTATAATTTATATATCAAGAGAAAGGACTTTATTTTTATTTTTCTAAATTATAGCCACCTTAGATCTTGTCAGTTTCAGAACATTACATTTTATTTGTCTATAATTTTGGCAGTAGCTTTTGGACATTATTACATATTTGGCTGAGCTTTTAGAGCTCCAGTAATGGAGCAATCAGCAATGATATCGGGTTAACTTGCCCTTTTCTCCCCCATATAAGTTGATCACATTATAAGAATTAGCAATTTTATTCTTCCATACTTTCTTTTGCTTTAACAATAACTTCTCAGAGAAGACTGGCTTGGAGTTGTGCACACTCACCAACATCCTGCTTGTCTTGTCAATAAAATACCGGTGATGTGGCGGCACCCCAGGCAAGCTTATTCACATCCTGTTGCCAGGGCAACATTGCCACGAGTCCCTGTTTTATGACTAAGACGGCAGCAGTCTGGACCCAAGGAAACTCCACATGCTTACCTGTATCTTACTATCTGGGGAGAACATAATGGAAATCATGCCAGAGTTGGGCACTGTCAAGATTTTTATGCTTATTAATATTATACTTAGACAACTAATACACTTTTGATGCTTTTTTTCTTACAAAGTTCTATTGACAAAATAGTGTGCCTAACCAAACAGATGCTAGAGGGCTCCTTAAAGTCCAAGGACATGTGTTAAAGCCTTGATTTGCCACTAATTGAGTACATAGTCTTAAACTACTCTCTTTCCCTTCTGGTAAAAATGAAATTATTAATATCGATTACTCACTGAGTCATACTAAAGATTAAAAGAGCACACATGAAATCAGTTTATAAAGTTATTCATATGTGATTTTAATTGTTTTAAAATCCATGCTTCAATTTTGCTATTGCTTCATCTTCATGTGAAGAAAGTTATTAGCAGCAAAGGAAGAGGTATGTTTTGTTTGGGGTCAGGAATTATATTTATGAAGAGCACAAAGTAGCTCTGTAATGAATGATCATTCATTCATGGGTGGTGGGTCCTCTAAGTTCAAGTCACTGCTTCCTGAAGCCCCTGGCTCCACAGGACTCATCAGCACATACCGCAGCCGTGAGCACGCTGTGCTTCTCCTCGTTGGCCTGCTTCAGGACTAGTCCCTCATTGTCCATGGAAGGATCGCAGCCGTGAATATAAACATTTATGGTAGATTTGGTTGTTATAGGAAAGTCTGTGTGTGTATTTAAAGTCCCATCATTATTATATACATTAATATGTTATTCAGTTGGATTAGAGGTAAACCATATTTTATAAATAATCTTTGACAAACATACACACAGCTGTGTTTATCCTAAGCACCACACATTATGATTGAAGTAAAAATACATGGAGGCTTTCACGCTATGAAGCAAAGAGTAACTCCAGCTTTCTCCTTTGCATCTTCTAAAGCATTTCAGCCTATCAAGGGCAGGTCAGAAATAACTTTGTTTTGAGTCAGTATGAGTCAGTTATAAGTATGGACAAAGTATATTAGAAGGAAATGAGAGTGAATCTGAACAATGAGAGAGTTCCACTACATCCTTGGTAATTGCATACGTATCATTCTCAAGCAAGGTCGTGGTGCCTTTCTTACCTTAAATTAATATTTCTAAATGTCATTGGACAGCATTCATAAAACTGAAAAATGTATAAAAAGTTCACAATCACAAAAACCTATAAAAATAATTAGCTATATTATATATAACCCTCTTTGAATATATGACTATTGAGAGTGAATTGTGCTTTGCCTATAGACAAGGTAAATACTTGTTATATTCTTTTGATAAAGTTCTTTCTGAAATTGTAAAGACCATTGAAAATTCACCCAAAAGGCAAACAGAGATTTCATTTCCTGGGTTAAAAGTAGACATTCAATAAATATTTGCTGAATAAAAAGGTAATGCACAAATTAAAGAGCATTAGCAGAATAAAAATATTGAATCACTACATATTAACACAATAGTAACATTTGCAAGCAACACAGATATCTTCATTAGTGATTTGCAATTGTCTACTCATATCAGTAACGAAAGGTCATCTCAAATCCCTAAAGAAATAAAGCTTCTCACAAAGACTGTTTTACCAATATATGTATATCTGGGAAAGGATTTCACCAGTAACATTGCCTACAACGCTTTCAATATTAATATTGTTACATAGGATTAAATGAAAAAATTAATCAGAAAATATAAATGTGTGTGTGTGCAGATGTAAATACTGCCTTTCAGCACCTTAGCAGCAGGACTATATTTGGTGTGACATTTTTCATTTGTGCTATCAGACAAAGAACCATTATTTCTTGTCAGGGAACTGGCTGCTGGTCGTCAATTTCAATTAATCAGGATGCTTCAATTAACCTGGAATGTTTTTGCATTTTTAAATATTTCAGCATCCTTCGGGGCTTTCCCTTTAATGTCTTCAGAGTGATTTAACATTATTATTTTTGAACAGATTTCCACACATGTTCATCCCTCCAAACTGAATGCCTCTCAGGAGGGAAAAGAACCAGCACGAACCACGTCCTCCTGACCCCACCCACCAGCCAGACCCAGAAGCATGGTACCATCTGAAGCAAGTTCACTTTCAACTATCCATGGGAAAATGTTGTTAGGCCGTAGGAATGTTTTGAGTAAATGCTAAAAACACCATATGAAGTCCATTTTCCCATGTCATGTTTTCATCCACTCTGGTTAATTAATGCCCATTGGCATTATTATTATTGGGTAAACAATTTTTATATACTTGGACTGACCATATAAACTACTGAACGTTTTATTCAGAAGCTTGGCTTTGAAGCATTTGATACATGTATATCACATCTGTAGCAAGACGGACAAAGATATTCTAGTCATTATAAATTGTTTGAATTAAATTCAGAGTACTTGCATCCTTCCACAAACACATCAAAATTATAACTAAGCCACAGAACAACCATCATTCACAACTGCCGAAATCTACCTGAATCTGAATGGAAATCCTACAATTAGGGACTTAAAGAGAAGCCAACTAGAGACTGATGGGAGGGATGAAAACATGGAACAGGTTGGTCTCACACCCATAAGTGAAGCTTAAAAGTCAGGAAGGATATCTCAGCTGCAGAGGTCCCCACTGAGAAACAAGGGGTCCCAGTCCCACACCAAGGCCCCCAGCCCAGGGTTCTAGTGTCAGGAAGAGAAGTCCCCATAGCTTATGGTTGTGAAAACCAGCAGAAATTGTGGCTGAGTGAGACAGAGGGCTTCTGGAGTCCCAGGCAGTTCCTCTTAAAATGCCAGGGCACAGACTTACTCAGAGTCCCTTGCTTTCATCTCCAGCACTGGGGCAGCAGCTTGAAAGGCACCAAAGACATACAGGGAGGAACTGAATTGTCTGCCATCAAAACGAGACCTGGGGGGCAGCCTTCTGCTAGACAAAAATGCTGACAGAGGCTATGGTTCCTTTTCTGAGGTTTTCACTCATTGAGCATGCAGACAGGTGCCATATTAGAGTCTCTGTCATGCAGGCTCACACTGTTTGCCCCACCCACTGAGTGACTCACTGAAACCCTGCCTCACCCAACTTGCACATCCACTCAAGCTATTTTCAGAGGTTTTTCCATATGAATAGCTTGTATTGGCTCATGCTTCAGACTTTCCTACAATATCTCAAATAAGCAGCATCTGGCCTGTGTGCCTGTACTTCACAATAAGTAGCCCCAGCCCCAGCCCTGGCAGCAGCTGGCTTTATTTCACAGCTTGGCCTTGCCTGGGCACTTCTAAGCCCAGCACAAGTAGCAGCTATCTGCAATTCACTTTGTATCTCAGGCCGGGTGGCCCTCAACAGAATATAGGTGCTGGCTGACCTTGGCCTGCACCCTCCTGGAGAACCCAGAGTCAGTACACGCAGTGGACAGTTGCAGACCATGTTGAAGAATCACCCAGTCACCTCCACAAGTGACACACTCAAGCGAAGACTCAGTGGGTATCAGAGCTCCACTGAAGTAAGTCCTGCTCCATGAGGTGTGACCCTACACAGCTTATCCTCCACAGTGATCACAAGTTATAGCAAGTCCTGGTAGCCAATCAGCATTGGGGTAAATAAACCCTTCCCATTGACATGCCAACTGCAATCAAGGCTCAAGTACAAAGGAGGGTGTATACAGTCCACACAGTTTTGGGGGTCAGTGGATCACCTACAGGACCCAGGTTCAGTGACTGGGGAGGCTGTGCCACTGGACCCTACAGAATATCTACTATATTAGGCCACTCTACCAAGCCAGGAGATGTAGCACCTCTACCCAATACATAGACAGAAACACAGGGAGGGTGCCTAAACGAGGAGATAAAGAAACATGTCTCAAATAATAGTAAAACAAAACCCCAGGAAAAGAACTTAAACAGAATTGAGACAGTCAATCTATTAAATTCAGAATCCCATGCACTGTTTATAAGGGTGCTCAATGAATTTAGAACTTCAATAACATAAAAGACATGGAAACCATAAAAAAAAAGAACCAGTCAGAAATAAAGAATATACTAACTGAAGTGAAGAATAATTTACAAGAAATTAATATTAGAGTAGATGAAGCTGAGAATAGAGAGCAAGGGATTAAAACCTGTTTGTAAAAGTAATGATGGAAATTCCCTAACCTGGTGGAGAAAATAGACATACAAGTCTAGTAAGTCTATAGAGTTTCATACAAGACGAAACCAAAGAGGCCCACACAAAGACACAAGATAAGTATAATGCAAAAGTTTAAAGACAAAGAGATAGCCTTAAAAACAGCAAGAGAAAAACAGTTACCTTCAAGAGAGCTCCCATAAGACAGTCAGCTGATTTCTCAACAGACACTTTGCAGGCCAGAAGGGATTGGTGAGAGAGAAATATTTCAAGTGATAAAAAGCCAAGGAACTGCAATCAAGATTACTCTACGCAACAAAGCTATCATACCAGGCCAGTATTACATGAAATGTTAACGGGTCTTCTTTAAGCAGAAGAAGAAGAAGAAGAAGAAAAAGAAAGATAAAAAATATGAACAATAACATGGCAATAACTACATATCTATTAAGAATTGAATCTAAAAAACTAAATGAGCAAAGAAGCAGAACAGAACCAGACTCATAGACACAGAGAACATTTTGATGGTTGCCAATGTAACCATCACTGATGGAATGTAACCGTCATTGCCAAATGGGAGGGAGTCAGGGGGATGGGTGAAAAAGGTGAAGGAATGAAGAAGTACAAATCGGCTGTTACAGAACAGTCATGGGAACATAAGGTACAGCATAGAGTATAGTCAATAATATTCTAACAATTATGTGTGGTGTCAGGGGAGTTTGAGATTTAATGTCTAATCAATGGGTTGTATACCTGAAACTAATATAATATTGTATGTCAACTGTAATTGAAAAGTAAAAAATGATTTAAATTTTAAAAATAAATCAATTCATGTTTAATTTAATATATATCTTATGGAAAAGATAATTTCTTCCTTGTTTTCTGGGAATGATAATCTGATTCTCTTAATCTAGTTAAGGATAGTTTTCCTTTGAAAGTAGCATGTTGAGGCAAGTATTAAATGAGAACAAAGGGATTTTTATGAATGGAAGATGCATTGTTATCCAAGCTGAGTGAATGTGAAATGAAGAATAGTTGGGAGTGTAAAGTGAAACAAAATGAAACAAAATAGCCACATTAGAAGTTTCACAGAGGCTTGCTGTATTTAAGACACTGTAAAATCATGGGTACAGTGCTACTAGGTTACTAAAATGCAAACCCCATAAAGGCAGATACTTTTGCTGGTTGGAAGCACTACTGTATAGTCCGTGCTGAAGATAGTGCTGGGCATAACTCAATAAATATGTGTTGAATAAGTGACTCAGCTGAAGCCAGGAGGCAGCTCTTTCAGAGGATTCTTCTAGGACTGGGGGCTCCATGGAAGGATACAAGAAGTAACAAGGACAGACTCCAATGTTAGGACAGATGTGCCACTGGTGAGGTGTATTAGGCGTTTTATTCCAATGTGTCGTTACGATCAGATTTCTTCACTGTAAGTGATCTGTAAATATTTACTCTTGTTAGTGCATGAGTTGCAGAACTGATGTTGGAATTAAGAAGCTAGAGTGCTTTGAAAGAAAAAAAATACTTCAACTTGGGAGGAGAAGAAAAAATAAAGGTAAAAAACAACCTGAGTAAAAAAGTAAATTACAAATTCTGTTTCTAAATTTACCCACAACCTTTTCTTAAAGATTACCAGAAACAAATGTCTAGATGAAAGGTGTCTAATAGAATTTTTCGAGATGAAAATATTCTATAATCTGCACTATGCAATACAGTACCACTGTCTACATTTACCTATTGATCACTTGAAATACAGCTAATGCAACTGAGGGATTGATTTTCCATTGTATTTAATGTTAATTAATATGAGCTCAAATAGCTACATGCGGCTATTGGTTTCTATATTGGACGGTGCAAGTCTAGATCTATTTCACCTACAACTGTGCGTTTATTGCTGGGGTGGAGGACAGTAGGACATGACATCAGAATTACTTTCTGCTCATTGGTGCAGGGTCAAAGAAGGCTGCTGCAGAGAGGTACCACAGTTCACAGCTCTTTAAAGGGATTCTTTTCAAACAGGGAATTGTGTTTTCTTTCATAAGAGGGAAACAAAATTAATCTGTGCCTTATCATGTAGTACCAGGTCAATGATCAGGACCTAAAGAAGGATGTAGTATATTAAGTGTTCCCAGAAATGCACTTAGTAAGAGAAAACAATGAGGGTTTGTGATGTGTCAGATGAACACGAAATATTTGGCTCTCAGCGTCAAAAATAGACTTGGATTTGCAGCTCTACCTCCGACCTTCAGATCTGATAAGCAAGATAAGAGGAGTTTATTGCCAGACCTCAGAGCTGTCACGTCAGGGTCAGTGAAACATTGCATTCCTCTCTGATAATAAAGTATCTGCAGAGAAAAGGGCAGTTCCATTAGACCACACACAGAGAATTAGGTGAGAGGAATTTCAAGCAGCTCTGAGAGGGGATCGGATAGGAGAACAAACATAGGAAATAAGAAATAAAATGGAAATCAGTGGTTTCTTATTTAGAACATGTCCTCAGGAAATGTGGATTCCCACAGACTTTGCAGATGCAAGGGACACTAAGTGCTTCTTGTGAAGGGAAATTTGGCAGTAATTATCCAAGAACAGTGCATACGTGCACATTTTTGACCCAGCAATTCTATTTTGAGAAAGGTATCATAAGAAATAATCGTAACTGTGCAATATTTTGCTTAAGGCAGTTCACTGAAGTGATAGTTATGGCAGCATTAATTGTAGTGGTGAAAAATTACAATTTAATGTCTATCAGTAGAAGGTTGATTAATTAAATTGTATTATTTCCATACAAAGTAACATTATACAATCATAAAAACCATGTTGGAAGATACCTATAAATCCATGAGAGTTCATATATCCATAAAAATTGTTTTCTTCTTGTATATGTATATTTTTAAAATATTCTTCAATATATTTTCAAATTTTTCTTAAATATATTTACAAAATATTTTCAAATAGATTAATTTCACAATAAAAATAAAAGTTGCTTTTTCAAAATGTTCATATTTTATTTTACCAGAAATGTTTTTAGCTGTTCTGAGAACTTGTTCTATTCTCTTCCTGTCTTGGTTGTCAAGGAGACCCACTGGACCTTGAACAGTGGGCACAAAATTAGCCTCCTTGGCACCTCGAGGAAACTATGCTGCCTATAAGCCTCTTTATCCCTGTAGGGTTTTCATGTGGCTCATGACGGTTACATTCCTGTTTCCTCATCACCTGTAATAAACTGGGATCTATTTCACTGCTACTCTCCTACAATTACTTGGTGCTGATTGTTTCCTATTTCTCCCTGGATGACTAATTGGATGGCTGTAGAAAACCGTCCCCAGGGTACATGTGTCTTGCTCCATTCTGGTCAGTGAAAATTTGCAATGGATGTTCCAGAGAGTATGACGTCAGGGCATCATAGATTTATTGACTCTGCCGCTGCCGCCTCTTTTCTGAGGACAAAGAATTTGACTTCTCATTCCCTCTAACGGCACTAAAGCAACAACGAAAAGTGAGAGAAAGAAAGACTAAAGCAAAGCCCCAAAACAAAATGAAACAAAGAAAAAGAAAAGAAATGAAGAGAAATCCAATGTGTACTGTATATGAGGTCACGGGAAGGCCCAGAAGCAGAGGTCGCAATGCAGCCTCGCTTGTTTTAATTGCTCCTGTTGAAAACCACAGCCAGTCCTCCAATCGCCTGTCTTCACCCCGGCCAGCTTCAAGTGGTATGCATTAGGAAGCTTTTGCAGAAATGAAATTATAATGCCAGGAATGGGTCTGGAAAAATATTCTCACAACAAAAGGTTTTTCTCATTTCTTTTCTGGAAGCCAAATCTCATGAACCAACAACACATATTCCCAGGAGTGACAGGACATGCCTTTCCAATCAGTGTCACTTTGGACAGAATGTACCCAAATCGTGGGAATATCCAGAAAGCCAAATCTACTGCAGGAATGCTGATAAGCTTAGCTAGACTTCTCATACTAGTATTAGTATGCAGTTTGGAGACTGTTGATGTTTTAACTGATTCTATTAGATAAGCAAAGGTGCCACCTGGCAGTGGCTCCTAAGTTACTCAGTAGTCAAGTCCCTTTGGTGTAGACTCCCAGAGTACTTCATACTTGTGCATAGTATGTAGTATGCCTGAAGTCACTTGTTCATTATCTGTCTTTCCCACATCACTATAAGATCCTTGCTTTCAGGGACTTTGCCTTTTTTTGTTCACTGTTACACCCCTTGGGCCTGGCTCAGTGCCTGGGGCAGAGTGTATAGTCAAAATCTGTATGTTGAGTGAAGGAATGAGATGTGTTTGAGGAAATCTTAAAAAAAGATCTCACTAAAATGGGATTAGGACCAGTGCTGATAAGATGGCACATCCAGCACAAAGTTTTATCCGTCTATTTGTTGAAACTCCTCATTAACCTGAAAATAATAGTAATAATAACAACCATTTGTTGAGAATCTACTGTATAGCCAAGGCTTTTCCATTCCTTGTGCCATTCAATTCTTATAAGAACTATACAAGGCAGTAATTATATTCTTATTTTGTGGATGAAAAACTGAGGTACAGGGTATTTATGTTATTCAAGATCACAGCTGCAGAGCACATAATTGGCTCGTGTCAATGACTTATTCAAAAAAGAAATAAAATGAAACAACCAGAGTTTACTCAGTTATTTGAATTCCAAGCCTTTCATTCATTACCCTCCACGCATTCCCATGAAGGGAATTTAGACGAACTTTATCTGCCTAAAGCATGGACTTGCATAATACTGGGCTAGCTATTAGTAAACAGGTTTCTCCAGGGAGGGCCGAGCTGCTTCGAGACGGTGCTCAGACCTCCTACGTCATGAGGAAAAGGAGGGCTCAGAACAATGGAATAAAGCTCCACTGGGCTGTGCTTGCTGAGCATAAACCCTGCTAAGGGTTTCAGTGTCTTCCTGATGGCAGTGAGGAGCAGGACCCCAGCAGCCCAGTCATTGGGACCATGAACCCTCAAAGCAGCAGCAAGGAAGAGGGGGCAGTAGCAAGACACAGGGGAGGCCAAGGGCACATCTGAGACAGAAGGAGCAGCTGTGGCAGAACCACCTATAAGGGGCTTGGCTGAATCTCAGAGCCAAGGTCCCGAAGTAAGGGACCAGTCTTTGATATCTACATGTAATTCACTATATTTGTCAATTAAAAAAATAATTTACTTAAATTAAAAGCAACAACAAAAGCAATTCACCTCTTTTTCCCAACCCAGCCTTGCCTCTGACCACGACCAATATGAGCTGGGTTATTTGTTTTAATTTCACAATAAAAGAGATCATATGCTATTTATCTTTCTCTGCCTGATTTATTTCACTTAGCATAATGCGATATATATAACATAAAAATATAATATAAAAGGTGATATATGTATATATATTCTTTATCCATTCATCCATCAATAGACACGTAGGTTGTTTCCAGATTTGTCATTTCCTGGGCACTGGCGGACTTACCCTCAGAGGGCTTGGGGAATGTGAAATACCAGGCAGGCTTCTGATACCGATACACTGAAGCCTGGTTCTTGGTCTCTAGAAACCTATTTGGAAGCTGACCTTTAAGGGGTGGATGTTGGGACAGAAATGCAGTTTCTATTGGTTGAGGGAAAGTGAACTTAATTTCTCTATTTTGTTTACTCTACTTTTAGCTTTCTGTCATTGAAATGTGCTCACAGGAAACAATCCACCCTTTGGAGGGCGGGTCTCCGTGCTATCCTCAGTGATTGGGCTTGCCCTCCCACACCTGTTCCCTTCCAAGAGACAAACACCAGGGACAGCACGCAATGCTCACCGGGGCTGACTTGAAAGAGACCAGGGACTAATAGCTGAACTGAATTTAGCAGTTTTTATGGGCTGAATTGTGTCCCCTCAAATTCGTATGTTGAAGTCTTAACCTCAGTATTACGGAATGTAACCACATGGGGAGATAAAGTATTTAAAGGATTGGTTAGGTTAAAATGAGGTCTTTAGGGTGAACCTTAATTGAATATGACTGGTGTCCTTATAAGAAGAGGAGGTTAGGAGGTTAGAACACCGACGCATTTAGACGAAAGACCGTATGAAGATACTAGAAGACAGACATCTGAAAGCCAAGGAGAGAGGCCTTCAAAAAAAAAAAAACATCCTTGCTGACAACTTGATCTTGAACTTCTGGACAACAGAATAGTGATAAAATTAATTTCTGCTGTTGAAATCACCCAATTTGTGGTACTTTGCTATGGCAACCCTAACAGACTAAAAGAGTGGTCTGAGGCTCTCTAACATACTGCATGAAGGTTTAGGGCAGAAGGAACAAGGGTGAGGGGGGAATTATGGGCCACCGCTGATTCTAAATTTTGCCTGCATAAATTAAATGATCAGGTTTTGGTTTACTTTGAACCGATGTAAAAATAGAATGGTCATAGAGAATGTGTCATATAAATGAGAGTCAGGGCTGTTTGTGGGATGCTTATAGTGTCTAGTCTCTGCTCCCAGTGCTGCACGAGCATTTCATTCAGTCTTCACAACAGCGCTCTGCGGTAGGAGGTCTAAGTGTCCCCGTCTTACAGATAAGGACACAGTCACATACAGCTAAGCAACGTGCTCACGGTCAGCCCGCTAGTCACAAAGCTCAGACTCTGACAGGCGCATGGACTAAATTAAGCTCAAAGGTTTTTAGTGGTTCAAAGGTGTTTAGCAGTGGTTCAGAATCATAAAATAAGCAAAGAAGCAAATATGGGACTTCTACTCAGCTCTTCCATATCCAATGCTGCTTTTCATCATTGCCAGACTGCGCTGACTCGGTCAGACAAACAGCATTGTTTTGCACCCAGTGTGTTTTCAGTGCTCCTTCTGGAAAGGTACAGCCTGTTATAAACAGGAAGGCTAAGGCATCAGTGGTGGTCAGCTAAAGATGGACTCCTCCAACTTGGTTTGTTTAAACTTTCCTCCCTCATTTCTGAAACCCCCCAGAGAAAACCTTCAGATTCTGCTGAGCTGAGTGGTTATTATACGTAATTAATCTTACAGCTGGAAGTATGCCATGATATCAGGCTGCAGTAATGCTTGACCATTGACCCGCAAGCCCAGCCGGTACTGCATTTATATCGGAACCAGCAGTGTAGAAACATGTTTCTAATTTCTCAGACCTAGTAAATATATGAATCCAAGATCAATATAAATTTGAAACTTTATTTGAAACTCGTCATTAAAGCACGAGTTCTATGATATTACAAGGGGAAAAAGGCAAGGTTCTTATCTAAAAATTATCTAGCTGCTCCCGTGTTGAAATTCTGAATAAATTGTTACAGAATTAGGGAATTGTGTATACAACAACGTTCTAGATGCACCTGTGTTGAAACATGTATACACATAAAGAGAAATAAGCTTTTAAGGAAAAATAGTTGTTCTGATTAAAGATAACATATTTGAGTTTGCAGGTGACAGATTTGTGTGTGTGTGCGTGTGTGTGTGCGTCTTCATCCCTGCTTGTGTGACAGAACATTTGCGGTAGATTTCATGTGCTCTGTGGAAGTCTTTGAGATGTGGGCTGAACTTTCAACCACATATTTCTTCATTTATTCAATCTTCTGTTTATCTGTTAAAAATATTTAAGACTGGCCCACTGGAGTGCAGAGCTGGAGATAAAGCAGCAAATATGACAAAACGTATATTCTCTACCGAAGATCTCAGAGCCTAGAGAGGCAGCAAGCCATGGGACAATCACGGAATGCAGTGTTGATGAATGCTAGAATGCAGGAGAAGTAAATGGTTCTAAAAGTACAAAACGCATGGACCCAACTAACTCCAAAACTGAAATCATTTCCCAGATATGTTTGCAAAGGTGATGTGAAATGCCAATAACTGGGGATGAGAGTTTAAAAAGAATAGTCACACATTGTGCTACAGATCTTTTTCTTCCACTACATTTACAGAACTTATTTTGTAGTTGCTTGAAAATATAGAATAGTCTAGCTCAGTGGTTTTATAAATTGCTTATTCACTACTATTCACCGTGCCATCAATTTCACACTTAACAAAGAGGCAGAATAATTTTAAATCTTCCCTGTTCATCTTCTGGGTGCCCAATGCCACCCATCAGATCTGTCAGAGCACCTTCAGCAGGAAAGCAATCAGGAAAAGGATGAAAGTCCAACCACTCTCAGCCCTTTTCCAGACTCCGTTCATTGTCTTCAGATCTGTTCCTGCTCATTTAGCTGTTGATTTCATGGGTTCTGAGCACTATTTGTCCATGACTCAAATGTATGGTTCAAGTGAGCTGCTTCCTTAGAGTTAAATGTTAATTTAGACTCTTTGAAAACTAAATCGGTATTGTTTTCATGTGGAAACAATGAGTTCTTTCCTTTCTCATCTTATGAGTAGGAAGTCATTTAAGCACTAAAAAGTCATTTAGCCAGTAAATGTATGAAGCTCTAAAAAGGTGTAAGGTAAGTAAAGATGGGAGAGAGTAAGGGGAAAAGGAAGAGAAGTAAAGATTTTGAAAGTCAATAAAAACAACTATAAGCAAAAGCATTTCCTTTTAACTAGCTGACTTTATGTTGTCAAACTGAACTCTAGTCAGATAATCATAGCTGCTGTATAGTAACGGAAATTTTTTATTGTGCTGTGACATGTCTGAAATAAATTTTATTAGAACTCATTGTTGATATGTAACTTAAATAGCAGGAGAAGTTCAAGTTGTGATAAGCTAATGTTCTAAATTGTTTTCAGCACTAGTATCCATTTTCAATATAAATATCTGAAACCTACCTGTTGGTAAAATAAGCAAGCAAAAGGGAAAAGGAATTACAGATGATATTTCCATTTGATAGTCAGTTTGTAATTTTAAGAGCAAGTAAGTATAAAATGTAAGACCTCTAGGATTTTCTAAATCTCTAATGTCGGATACTGAATCCTGTCTAAATAGTTGTTACATGGCCTAAAAGAGGGACAGATAAATGGTTCACACTTAGAGGGGAAGAGGAAATACTCAGACTTTGGTTTGCAGCAGACTGGAAAGATGCATTTTCACATCGGCTAACTGTTAATCAACACTAAATGATAAAATTAGACATGTTATTAGATAGTAAAAGAAAATCAATGAAAAATCACTGAAAGTACAAATTTATGGAATTCAAGAAAAACCGTATCTAATTGTTATACCAAAAACTTAGCTACACGGGGATTAAATAAAAGAGTTATTTTATATGAGATTGAAGAAGCTTGTAGCTTATTCAATATGCAGCATCATTCACAATGTCAAGTATTACAAATTACTGTTGTAGTCACTGTTTTGCTTCAAGAGAAGGCAATTAAACAAGAGTGATGAGGTTTAGAAATAGGAAATTTTTAGGACCGATGATTCTGTAATAAAATTTAAATGAAGTGGAATAAAATGCATCCTGGACTGAAACTCAAGAATAGAAGGATCTAAACACTAGCTAGCATTTTTAACTGTCTAAATTCATTTCAACAAACATCAAGAATGGAGACAGTTATGCCTTTCTACCCCCTAATGCACCCAGGACAAACCAACCAACCTATAAGAAGCCCTTCTGGGTCCTCAGGGGAACGATAATGCACATTCACAGAATGACTTCAAGCACCGAGCCCCACGGTAAATGCAAACACTCATACTTTACATGGTTCGCTCTTAACAGGGAGGCCTGGTAAGGTGTCCTCTTGGAATATCATTCAAGATTAAAACAATTTATGGAATATAGGACAAAAGTAGCGAAAACATTTATCTTGTATCGCTTACAAGTGTTCTTGCAAAGCTTAGGAATTTTCTCCCAGTTGTGAAGCTATGTGGGCAGCCCAGGGTGGGAGTTATCTTTGTAACTGCCACCTCTCATCTCCTAGTATCTGGCAGCTATTTTGTGCGTGTGGAAATGTGTCCCCATATGATTTCCCCTTCTTAAGAGCTCTAACTCTTTTTGTATTCAACCTGCAGGCCTCCGGTCATAACTTAGGTATGGCTTTCTCAACACCGGATGTTGCTCCACTGTTACCTATTACACAGAGGAACGGAATGGATGTTTCTCTGACCCCACTGGTAGAGATGATTGAGAAGACAAACGTCACAGAAAGAAAACCATCTACTAAGCTGTGAATGCTTTGGGGAAAGAAATTTGCATCTTATCCTGTCAGTTAAGTTGTTACAACTGTTTCTTAAAGAAATTGGTTGCTCTCAATCAAGGATCATAAAAACGTTTAAACTCACTAATTTAGTCATCTTATTTATTCTAAGAAAACAGTGCAAGAGAGGGTAAAATCATATGCAAAGAGATGCTAAATTATGTTTATTATAAATTTTAGCATAATAATATACAAAATGGGAATAAAGTATATATTCAGAAATAACAGTGCTTCTAGAACTCAGAAAGAATACTAAGCAGTCATTAAATTTATCATTATAAAGGTTGTGTGGCTACATGAATAAATGCATATGATATTTGATAGGAAAAAATGTGGATATTTTATACACAAGATCATTGCAAATATATATAAGTATTATGTGAAAAAAACCATGGAAGGGAAACACAAAACATATTTACTGAATGTTTACTTTTTTCCAGGTCCTGTTCTAGGAATTGAGAGAAAGCAGTGAAGGAGGCAAATAAGAACACAGTTCTCTTGACATTTACATTTAGTGGAAAGAAATAACAAATGAACAAATAAAAAGAGCACATCAAATAGTGATGTCACTGAAAATAGACAAGGACCAAGGCAGGTCTGTCCTGGCATGATCTGGAATGTGTGAGGTTTTGACTTTGTATAGGAAAGATTTCACAAGATGAATCCAGGTGGTTTTAAGAGTCCATTTATTAAAGTTGGGGACAGTGAAACAAAGGAAGGGCTTAAGATAGAAGAGGCAAGATCATAGCAACAGGAGTGAGGCTAGGTGGCGGTGCCTTGGTCCTTTGGAAACATGACCAAGAGTGGAGTCTCGGTGAAGCTGCCTTGGCCCATTAGGAAGAAGGTCAAAGAGGCAGAAGAAGTGAGCCAGCTGGGCTGTGTGGACTCAGGAAATAAGCTACAGAGGAAAAAGGAGGGCCCATGGAGGCAGGTTCAGGGAATTAGCCCAGGACAAGTTGCCACTGCCCACTGCTCCCCTAGTTGCAAGCTCCCCCAGAACCTTCAGAGCACAGATCCCCAAACCCTAGGCTGTGGACCAGTGCCAATCCAAGGCCTCTTAGGAACCAAGCCAGGAGTGAAGCTCGCCTGAGCTCCACCACCTGTCCACTGTCCCCTGACCCCGCCTTCCACGAAACTGGTCCCTGGGGCCAAAAACTTGGGACCCGCTGCTTTCAAGCTTAGCAGAAAGAAAGCAAAGATACATGCTTGAGGAAAGAAGGAGGGGGAAGGCATGGGTGTGCCCAAAAGAGAGTGGGCAATGGATTTTTGTCTTAAGTGTTTTTATCTGTTTTCTAAAGGTGGGAATTATTCCTAGGGTAGGAACTCAGAATATTCATCAGCTTTCCAGGTATGTTCTTTAATATGCTGACATATAAAATGAGCTTATAGAGGGGTCAGAGTCATTCTCTGGTCAGTTTCACCTTCAAAGAATGGCATGGAACAGGGACTGGGCCCAGGCAGCACAGTCTGGAATGTGTAAACCATTTGCTCCTAAATGTCTTTGGTTAGGGGAGACAAGATCTTCCAATTTATTATCTGACTGTAAATTGTCCAGCCGTTTAACTATCTGTCTCAGTTTCCTCATTCCAGCTGCCAAGGCATTTTCCGAGTTTCCTACTAAACCACCTCATTGACAAATGATATAAAGAAAGTTATTTTGATGGAGCGACTAGGCAAGGGGTTATTTTAGATGGAAGAGTCAGGGGGGAACCTTTCTGAAGAGATGGGCTCTGATCAGAGATCCTGAAACTGAGGTCTCATCTCAGCCTGTGAGAAACAAATCTTATAACCTCTCCTTCTTTCAAGTCCTCCTCAGCCACCAAATGAGAATAATGACCTCACCTGTCTGTGAAAGAAGATTCCTGAGAGTGAGTCAATCTTGTGTTCAGGAGCTAAGGTTTTCTCCTGTGGGAACAGAATGTCTGGAACTTTGGCTTATTTGCTACAAGTCCTACTCTCCTATGTTGTGTTTTTGGGAGAGTTTTCTGGTCAGCCATCTTTTGGAGGCCCAGCCAAAAGGAGCTGCTGACATGAATGAGAATTCTTGAGTCTTCCATTCACCCAGCCTCTGATTAAAATCAGAACCAAATGCTATCTCTGTGTGGTGAACTCTCCACCTTGTACTGCGTTTGAGGCCACTTCCTTCCCCTTCCGTCTCCCCGCTGTTCTCTCTAAAGGCTTGCTCCTCTGGCTGTTCTCCTCCAGTGGTGGGCTGGGGGACCAGTCCTGAGCAATCCTTAATGGAGGCTCAGATGCTGTGGCTGGCTGCCAGCTTCCCTTACTGGGACTATGCACAGGGCCTGGAGGAAGGAGGAGATGAGGCACAGTTTGCCTTGCTGAGCCTCCCAGCAGGCAGTTTCATATTATAGTTTTTTATTAGTTTTTTTTATGTTAAACTGGATGCTCCCCCACCCAACCCTCCCATAAATAGCAAACTCAAAGGCCATGTGTTCTTAGACCATTCTAATTGCTAAAGCCGGGCAGTGAGATGGCCTTGATTTGGGCTCCTGTCCACAGTGTGTATGTGGCAGCAGCCTAGGTGTCCATCTCTTGTCAAACTCACAAACCTCTCTCTGTCTCTGTGCTGTAGCGGGCCTGAGGTCCTGCAGAGTCGGGCTGATGAAACATGGCTTTTTACACACACCCACTGGACTGGGACTTTTCACAGAGTTGTGACCCGAGCGAGCAGCGCATTGCTGATATTGTTGGATCCAGGGTTGAATCCTCATTTGCCATGGGATTTATATTATATTGAAGAGCATCTGACTTGTATTGGGGAAGAGACACAGCGCTCCTGGCAAACCTGAAGGGCTAAAATAAAGCTATCCTATGTATCCTTCCCAGTCACTTACGCAGAAGCTCTCTGTAGCCAAACCAGTGCGTGTGTTAGCCACAGAGACGGGCTGCTGCCAGCCTGCACCGTGCCTGGCGGGAGGAGGGAGTGAGGCATGGACGGGGATGGCAGTGGAGGAGGGTTGGTGGGAACGTTGTCCTCTGGTACACTTACATTCTGGAGGAGGCACATGGACCACTCCAGGGAAGTGTGGAAGGATCGATCTTGTGTAGGAGTTCTCCGCAGATAAATGACTGACCTCCTCCCTGACCCACCCCCCAACCCTTCTCCCTGGTGTGTGACGTCTGAATGAACATGTGATCATCTGAATGAATGTGTGATTGACAGCACTGCCCTGACAGCCATAAAACCTGTCAGGGGCTCCTCCCACCCAAAAGCATGTGTCCTCTCTGATCTTTAACAAAACGGTCATAATTTTAATGATAACCTCAATTCAGGTGGACTTTTTAAATAGCCGTTTAAAAAAAAAAGTAATTGCACCACAACAAAGATATTTCTGACCCTTTCTCTGTGCAGAGCATCTATTTCTTAAAGACTTGAGATTGAATATGTTTGAGAGTATCCACCATGGTGATTTTATACATTTTTTGCTCCCTGCCCCATTGTTTGCTCTTACGTCTGGCTGTTTCTGAAGCCACGCTTGCTTCACGTCTGCTTGGTATTCCAGGTCTGTCTCATCCTATCAGAATGCTAACACTGTGCTCGCTGCAGCCTCGGGTCATGACTCTACATAACCAGATGGAATCGTTATGAGGATATATGCTCTACTGCTTTGTCTGGTGATTTTTACCACCGAAGATACTCTTTTGGCATCTGTAGATATTTCTTAGTTTTATTTTACCATGAATATAATACATTCTATAAACCCATGGTTGTGTATTTAAAAGTTACTTGGCAAGGAACCAAAGTAATGCATATTCAGTCATCTGGGCCACCATCTGTCACAAATATGTTATTTGGTTACCACTAAAGCTTTGATATAGATTAATTCATAGGGCTTTATAAGAATCAACCTAAAATCAACCTTAAAGTGTAGTCTGTCTAATTTTCTATAAGCTTGTCTTTACAATAAAACTCAGACACACAGAGTTTCTACTTTTTCTATGCTTAAAACATCCACTTGGGAAAATAACACTATTACAGATTACATGCTCGTTTGCTTGTATTATAAAAACATAAACTAACTATTATTTCACTGAGGTTGTTCAATCTGTATATACCATCTTAGTCACATTAAGCTCAAAATTTCATCTCCTCCAAAAAGTCTCCCATAATATTTATGTGCTCATAATAATTTTTGGCTCTCTATCAATAGGACAATTTGACATTCAATATATATAATTTTTACCAAGTAAACCCTAATGGAAAGGTTTTGGGGACATTCTTAAATGGTCATACCTTATAGCTTCTCTTTCTACCAAAGAAAGAGAAGCTATACTGGAAAGGCTTTGGGGACCTTGTATGGGAGCTCACTCCAAAGATGGCCTCCAACAACTTCCCTTCTGTATGTTCATGCCGATGGTCTCATTCAGAGACAGAGCTTTTCTCCTTCTCCCTAAATCTGGACTAGCCGACAGAACTCAAGAAAATGGCATACTGGGACTTCTAAACCTAGGCATGAGAAGGCTGGCAGCTTCCTTCCGCAATGTTTACTATCTGGATGATGCCCCTTAGAACCCAGCGCCCCTTCTGTGAGGCACCCATGCTGCATGCAGAAGCCACGTTTCTGCAGTTGACATGCCCAGATGAACTCCCAGCTGAGAGCCCGGATCTCCAGCCAGTCCACACGAAAGTCCAGCTGCATAGCCCCCCAGATGCCTCAGCACATTGCTGAGGTCACATGGAGCAGAAGGACCAACCAGCTTAGCCTAGGCAACCCAAAGAACCATGAGAAATGAGAAATTGTCCCTTTACAATATTAAGCTGGATGCTGGATAATATTAGATAAATAAAATGTCTTGTCAAGACCCTGTGCCTACCAGGAGGTAGGGTCTCAATGGGCAGATATCTTATGTGAGGAAAAAAATTATAACTGAAAAGAAAATTTACCCAGGGTTTCCCAGAGAACAAAAAGTCTATCAAAATTCATCACTCTGGGGCAGGGAGAAGCAGATGGGGATTCTAAGAATATCTGCATTCTCGCTCCTATCAATATTATTCCTACACTGGTCAATACATGTTTTTTATATTTGTTTTGTGGGGTCTCCTTTTGTATTTTTCCCCCATTCACATGGTAAGGTATTCGGAGTAATGGGAACCAGTACAGGCTTCTTCCTGCAGTGTAACCTTGACACTGTACTTGAGTCTCTGTAGCTTGTTTTTCTGCCTATAAGTTGAGAGTAGTGATACCGATTTGCAGGATCATATAAGGATGAAGTAAGCAGACAAGTGTTTCCTACAACTTCTTCAACACACTTACAAATTTATGCTTTGTATCTAGAGTTGTGCAGTATATATTAAATAGTTTTTGTTTTGCCTTGTATATTATGAAGACTTGACATGTTTAAAGGATGAAAATTTTGATTTAGGTATGGAAACAATGTGATATTTATCACATTTTTCCCCCCTAGAGGCTTTTCTGGCAGAGTATAAATGGATACTTTGTCTCCTGGGATAAATCATAGCATTACAACAGACCGAAAAGTCCCAAGGCAAATAGTTTCCTGAAGTGAATATGATTAAAATCAGTAGGGAGGTGATGGATCACTGACTGTCCTAAAAGTTTGGATACACGGCTAACTGTTAGAATGGCCTTCCTAGCCAGAGGAAGCTACAGCGTTACACATGGCTGTGATATATAGTAATGAAACTAACCAGAATAGGTCTCTTTAGGATGCAGTTTGAAATGGTACCTTTTTGTAACCAAGTGCAACACTGAGATTTGTACCTTTTAGTTGTGTCATATTTTCTTATTATTTAGAAATTGAATCCATTTGAATAAATATTGGGTTGGCAAAAAGATTTGGTTTTTTTTCCCTGTAAGATCGCGTTAGTAGCACATAGTTGTCTTTAACTTCATTCAAAACAATTTTGTTAGATTGTATTCTGACAGCTGTCATATCACCATGCATTTTAAAAAAATATCAAAATTGGTGAATTTTTGTGTAGCCATTTTAATATTGAAGATAGAAGAAAATATGCAACATTTTCGATATGTTATGCTTTATTATTTCAGTAAAGGTAAAAACGCAACTGAAACAGACAAAAAAGATTTGTGCAGTGTATGGACAAGGTGCTGTGACTGGTCGAACATGTCAAAAGTAGTTCATGGTTTCATGCTGGGGATTTCTTGCTGGACAATGCTCCACGGTCAGGCAGACCAGTTGAAATTGATAAGGATTAAATTGAGACATTAATTGAGAACAATCAATGTTATACTACATGAGAGATAGCCAACACACTCAAAATATCCAAATCAATACAGTTATGGGTGAAAATGAAAAATGTGCCTTTTATTTTATGGAAATAAACTAAATGAACTTTTCGCCAGCCAATCATTCAGATGATGGCATCTTGTGAACCATGGGCATTGAATCTTTAAAAACAAACTTTGAAATGTTAGCATTCTTTTGGCTTAACATAGGATGCAGAAAATCTAAGTTCCTTGTTATCTAAAGTTGTCTGTGAGGAGATTACAGCTGTGAACTTCTCCGCTCCTGTAATGTCCCATGCCCCAGAAAACTGCCTCCCCTTCAGGAAAACTCTCCCAGGATGCCTTGACTTGTGCACCATTAAAGGTGAGGGGTCAGTGCTCCCAAAGACTTTAAGGAGCCTATTACATGAAAATTTAACTAAGCAGATGCAGCCTAAAGTTATTTAGGTATAGAAGAATTATTTGCTTTTTCTTTTGTTCCTCTAAAGGCATGCTTTCTTGAGGTTTTTGAAACTAAGCTCTATTTGTGAGACACAGAGGATGCACCCAAGTCTTTCGGGTGTGCCCATGTATCTTATAGCTCAAATCTACGTAACTACACAGATGTAGGTATTTGGAAGAGTGAATGAGTACTGAGTACCTTCCCAAGGAATGTAATGTGGAGGCACACAGGAAAATGAACTAGGGAATAAAGCACAGGAAGTAATCACTGCATTCACTATTCCTATCCAAAGTCTCAGAAATAAGTTGCTTCCATATTGGAAGAAAGAAAAGTGTTTCTCTCCTGCCCTTCCCGAGGACCTGGGCCAACATTGCAATGTACAAGGAAAAGCTAAGTTGCTCTGTTCTGCTTCAGTGCTCTTCACTTGCTCTTCCGTCTCCTTGGAATGTTTTTCCTCTCATATTGCTCACCCAGGTTCCTGTTCATCTGTCAGATGTTCCTTCAGAGAAGCTTTTTCATCTAAAGAACATCCTGACCCTATTCTGCACCATACTCACTTTATTTACCTGGTAACAGGTATCGCCATCTCTGATATTCATCCAACCTGTAGTCCATCTCCCCACTAGAATATGACCTCTCCTAAAGCAGAAATTACCTCATTTATCTATTTATGTCCCCAGTGCATATGCAAGAGTATTTACATAAACATTAATCAAATGAACAAATGAGAGCCTTAGGTACACTTGCAAGTGTTTACCTTCAGGATGTGTTTATAAAACTGCATTGTCTATAAAGTCACGAGGAAAGGGACTTTGTGGATATGTGGAGACTCTTTGCAGGGAGGAGATTAAATTTTCTGCATGTGGCTACCCACTTTGTAGATTTCCTCTGGCTAGCTTCAGATTCCAGAACACCTCCTGCCGTCACGTAGAACATGTCTTGATTGCCTTGCTCATCTCTGATTTCACGTGTGCCCTCTGAACACTCAATTTAGCATCGCTTAATTCAGACATAATTGCGAAGGGAGATGAGCGGCTCCTGGTACAGATGCATGTATCCCCCAAACAAACAAACAAAAAAAAATAATGAGCAAGGAAAATTCCATGCATTGCTCTAAGGAAAAAAAAAATGGTCTTAGAAATGGAAGATCTGAGTTTCAGGCCTTGCTTCACAGCTTGTATTCCCTTAATAAAGTCACATGGCCTTTCTAAGTCTCAATTCTGTTACATATTACGTGGGGTAAGAGCAACTGTCCTAACTTGCTCTCAGGGTTTCTGTGAGAAATCATGGCATGGAAAGCACTTGGAAGATTGTAGATATTTCTATGCTTAAAAGGAACTGTTTTCAGAATATAACTTTGATATTAAGCTCCATAGCTTGTAAACAAAAGCCTGTGAAGTGAAGACCTATATTAAATACAAGTTCCACATTCTCATATGGTCCTGGCCACTGAGAAAGTCAATATTATTCATGTATGTTTATTCAACAAACATGTATTAAACATTTCTATGTTCCAGGCTCTAGGGTAGAAGTGGGGGAATAAAATAGACATGGTATCTGTTCACAAAATTTACAATCCAGTGGAGAAGGTGAGGTAGGAATAGTGATATAGAATAAGTGATATGTCTAGGTTAGTGCTAGGTACTACAGGAAGGATGAGCAAAACCAGTGTTTCCTGAAGGAAATACGTATAATCCAAAACCTGAAATAGAAATAGGAATGATGAGGATCAAGGGAAGGGGAAACAGAGCTTAGGAATGCTTAAAGGGGATATGGGACTTTTAAAGTCTAGGAGTAACCACAAGAATTCATAGAGATTTTGAGGAAAATAGAAATGGTAGATATGAACGAAGCTCAGTGTGTAAGATTGGGAGTGAGGTGAGGAAGCTAGGTCAGAGCCAGGAACTGTTGAAGTTGAAACTTTATTGTAAGGCTGATACAGGAACCTTGAAGGATTTCAAACACGATGGCAAAATAAGATTATTTGAGAAGGGACACTTTGACTATAGTTGTGCATATCGGGGAAGTGGCGCCAGGGATTAAGTTAAGAAGTTGATTCAGGAACCTAGGCGAGAGGTGGGAGAGAGTGATGTCTGTGAGGGTGGAGGGAAATTCAGGTGCTTGGTTTAGTGAGGCGTGCGAGCAAGAGTGCACTGGGTTCTGAGTCTTCTCTGTCCCGCCCTTGGTGGAGGCTGCCCCTCTCTATCTAAGGTCCAGGGTCTCTAAGTACTAAGCTCCCCGAACACTATTGTTCCTAAAGCTTCAGACTTTAACCTATACCAACCTCTCAACTAGGGCATAGAAGAAAACTTCAGAGTGGTTTGACTATTTTTCTTGTATCTATTCTTAAATATCCTATTGGGTTAAGTATCCTATTGGGTTAAATATCCTATTGGGTTTCTTCCATATGTTTTGGATACATATGAAATTTAGTGCTGTGGCTCCTTCTTCAGAGAAACTTACATAGAAAAACTGCACTTTAAAAATTAAAGTGAATGCAATCCACAAGGTGTGGGGGTTATTTGCTTATTTAACCAAATATTTAGCCATAGTGAAATTTTAATTGTTGCTGAAACTATTAGAACACAATAAATACACTTCATGCTAAAATAGTTAATATTACTTACTATTTTGAATTGATGTTCTAAAATATATTGCACATGACGACATAGAGAGGCAGTAGTCGTTATGGAAACGGTACTTCTTACTTGATGGGGGATGTCCAAGGAATGAGAGGTCAGAACGACAGATCTCTACTAACACCAATACCTACCCTGCCGGAGGCTTGTTTGAATAAATCCTTGCTACTATTCATCTCTTTTCATAAAAATCATGTGTGGAATGTATTAAAATGTAGAGACATATCTGGTTGTCTGTACTGCTCACTTACTTAGATTCCAGGTATTAACATCCTAAAATGAAAAAAAGAAATCAATATAAGGACTTAAATTATTAGAAAAGAAAGATAATAGAATAATCATGTAGTCACATCTATTGAGCATTTAAAACTTGTCAGGCATTACCAGTAAGTGATAGAAGGGAGATCTGAACCCAGGTCTAACTTTTAAAAAAAAAATTTAAAGATTTTATTTATTAATTTTTGGAGAAAGGGGAAGGGAGGGTGAAAGAGAGGGAAAGATCGAGTGGTTGCCTCTCACATGCCCCCAGCTGGGGACCTGGCCTGCAATGCAGACATGTGCCCTGACTGGGAACTGAGCTGGGACCTTTTGGTTTGCAGGGCAGCCCTGAGCCACACCAGCCAGGACTCCAGGCCCAGCTTTAAAGTCTATTATTGTATGCAGTTGCCCTGAGTTTTTGAACTAATATCCCATGCTGGTTCATATTTCAGGTCCAAAACAAGGCCTGAGTTCATATTTTGCTAACTTTACGTGGGCCCACATAATGTTTTAATTTTGTCAATTAATTGCCAATATTTTAAAATTAAGCTGCTTTACTTGTGCCTTGAATTTCTAACTTCTTTTAGAAAATTGTGAGATATGACCTCGGTTTCTTGCAGAAAAACAATCAGTGGGAGTTCAGCTTCAGTATTAACAGTAGAGGACAGCATAGCATACTGCAGTATAGTATGAAGTTTATACCTTACACTCTCCAGTTTACCATAGTTCTCACTATTTCCCATTGCATTTCTATCACTGAAGCCAAGTGTCAGCTGTCGTTTGATAATGAATGCTTGCCTTATAATTTTGCCTAGGATAGAATTAAAAAGAGTGTCAATTACTTGTTATATATTCATGTTTCTCTAATATTAAAAAAACTATAGAGTAGCCCTAGAAGGCTACACGTTTAAAGAAAAATGAAAGAAAAAATAATTCTGTGAGGCTTTGAAAAATGCTACTTATTTACATGGACTTCCTGGCTCATTGAATTTGTGACACCTGTTCTATTTTTCTATTCTGTTCACTACAACTTCAGAATGGAGGCCCGAGAGGCCCAAAATGGATGCCTGAGCATTTTTTTAAAGCTCCCAGTAATCTTAAAGCAGGTTGAGAATCGCTGGGTTAACAACAGAACTGGCTACTGCCAGAGCCTCGTGTTCTGCCCTAAAAATGAAGCAAATATGTGGTGACTCATTTGGGAGCAGAGAAGCAGGGCTGGCTGTCAGCTCACCCCAGTCGCAGGACAAAGCCCTCTTCCAATCAAGTGAAAAAAAGGCCTTTTGTGTTTTCCTTTCGTTTTACATTTTCTAAGCTCCTCTTGTTTCTGTTTACTCTTTTTTGGCAAATATTTTTTAAAAATCTGTCCAATTAACACAGCCACTAGCCTATTTATAACAAGACTGCAGTTGGGAGCAGCTGTGTTTAATGTCGGTGAGTCATCACCTCCTCCAGCGGGAAGGGCGTAATTGACATCGTGGGGAATGATGGAAAGGTGAACCATTTCCTACTGGACTTGAAACTCAGAAAGTTACAGGGCCATTTTTTTCCCCCTGAAAATGAAATGAAGGTATGCTAGAATAAATCTTGCAGGGCCCCTACTGTTGACAGCCAGGGGGAAGCAAGAGTGAGAATATGTACAAACTGGAAAGAGGAAAGAGCTCAGGTTTCCTACACTCGGGCAGCAAGCGCACAGGGCATAGCATGACAGAGCCTTCAGAATTCCCTCAAGAGGTTCACACATCAGTTTGGAAGATACACTGACAGCAAGGGAATTAAGTGAGGAATCTGTCTTAGAAGTGGCAGTTCAACCGACTTCTGATCTAGCATTTCTCTATAAAAAGGACATTTTTATGTGACTTACTGAGCATAAAGTGAAGATCTAAATTTCATGGTCAAAAATAGGAGGCATATCAAATTAACTGTTTGTTTAAATATTTAACACTCTGGAGGTAAAGCCCTTGACCTTGATATCTAATTATCAGTTGCGTTATGAGCGAATTATCAATCATGTTGAAGCATTCAACATCTTTCAGCACTAACCAATCACTCAATTTGGAGAAAACACCAAACTAGGCACTCTGGGTTAGCATCACCTAGTAACTGCTTGAGTAGATTGCTGAAGATTCTTGAAATGTCAAGATGGGTTTTACTTTAGTGGATAAATTTAACTTGGAGAGAGGCAGTAGAATCTGTGAACACACATAGTAGAACCACTTTAAAATATTTAGCTTACAATATTAAATACCTGTTGTATGCTATACCTTACATCTCCTGTACTTTAAGTGTTTGTATGAAGGGAGACAACTATATTAACGAGTGAAGTGACCACATCTGGGTTTTCATGGTTTGTTCTATTCTACGGAGTTCTACTTTTATTTATGCTTAATCTGTGGATCTGACAGACCCATAGGTAAGTACTGTTATCCCATTGTCATTTGTGTCAGTTTTATGCCCAAAAGAATTCCCAATTTTGGGTGCAGGGAAGATGGAAAATTTATTCAGTGCTAACAGCTCAATTGCAATACAGCACAGCTGTTGGGCAGCCCTGGGGCAAGGCCCCTTCCAGCTAGACAGCTCTGCTCTGTCCTCAGTACTACTCTGCTCCTGTGCTGGTCAGCTCCAATCTGGGAGAGACATCTTTGGTGTTTTAGTTTCAGCAGGGGAAACACAGCCTTCAGTCTTCAGTGAAAAGGGAAAGTGGACTCCAGAAGCCAGAGGGGAGCTGGATGGTTCCTGATTGAGCCATCCTGATGCCAATGAGTACTCCAAAACATCACAGTTTCATTGGTCCAGGAGGCACTGTTCTGATTGGTCAGAATGGAGCCTTCTGATTGGTAGATGAAGTTAGGGGGTGGGCAGAATATAACTGCACAGATCCAGTTGGACAGGGAACTCCTCTATGAAGGGTTTGCTTGCTCAGATGACAGGGAACACAGTGCAGTTCAGTGCGGAAGCAAGTAGTTCAGTGCAAGCTGCTCCCTAAAGTGCAGTTTGCATGAGAGGCCCCTGTGTAGAGATGGCTTCTAGGCTTTGTTTCTTAAATTTGAGCCCAGTTAAGCCCCCAGGATCACTTTCTGGTAGGTATCCTTTTTCTCAAGGTCCACAGTGGTGGTTTTTCCAAGTATTCTTCTATACATTTGCACTTATGCTCTTTAATAATTACATTATGAACCCTAAAATCACTTAGATTTGATCTGAATTTCAGCTCATGTATATACAAGTTATATGACCTAGGACAGCTTGCTGGGTATTTCCAAATTTCAGTTTCCACATGTGCAAAAGTGAAATAATAATGGTCTCTACTCCATAAAGCCATTGTAAAGAGTAAATGAGATAATGTATGTTTAAAGCAAACAATATATCTGGATAACAATCAGTACTTATTGTTAGATATCATTGTTGTTCTCATCATTACCATCAGATCTTCGCCTACCAAATATGGTTTATGTATAATAATAGCGTTGCTTTCACAGCTTCTCTTTTTTGAAATCTCCAGTATTTGCAGTTAGAATTTATGTCTCTCTCCACAACTTTCCTTAGCATTTTGTTTAAACCTTTATTACTCTAACAGAATTTATTAGTTTGGCTTGTAACAGAATTTATTTGCCTAATATGCAGCAAACTTCTTAAGAGCAGTTTCCATGTCTTATTTATTTTTATTTCCTCAGGACATATTAAAATGACTGATACCTAGAACATGTTTCTTGTGTTAAGTGCTTCTAAGTGACTAAATACTGTTTCTAAATTGTTTTATTCATATACTGCTGAGTTCCACTGTGATAAAGATCCTCTTTATAATTTGAAGAAGATACAAAAGAAAAATTTAGGAAAACAAAATAGAAAACAATGACTAGAATATTCATGCAATTTAGTAGTATCTATTTGTAGCTGTCAAAAAATCAGTACTAGAAAATGTCAAGAAGTAGCAAAAATATTTACCAATGATCCCTCTGCTACAAGGCAATTACATGTTTTTTGACATGTGCATTTTTTAGGGTTTTAATTATATTTTTAACAAAGGTAATGTCACATGTGTGTGCAAACACATTTAAAGTGTTATATTCTTCTCATGTCATGTTAAATTAGTAAATCCCTCCAATGAAATTTAAAATCTTTTAAAATATATTATTTTTAATATCTAGATAGTCATGTGATATGTGCATAAGAATTGTTTTATTCCTTCTTTTTCCATTTGCACATTTGTAACCGGCAGCAGGGGTCTGGCCGCTTGTCGCCATGTATACACATAGTACGAAGGCTTGTGGGGAAGGAAATAGGTTTTTATTGACAGGGTTCCCAATTTGTGGGGGCTGGGAGCATTCCTGTTCTGAGCCCTTCTCTTCCACAGGATGTAAAACCTCCCTTGCTCCCAAAAAGATTGCAACCCAAAGCCACTCCCCAAAGTTCCTCATTATTATTTATCTGTCCTTTTGGAGCTTAAGCTGGCCATGCAAGCATGTCTCCATTCTTTCTAGGACATGCACTTCGGGGTTTCAGAGTCACCATCATCTCACAGCAGCTCTCTCTCTCTCAGGGTCTGGGGTGCGCTGCCAGATCACACCAGACGGTGGTGCAGGGGAAGCCCAATCTTCGAGGAGCTTCCGAGCTCACGCCTCCATTTGCTGCTCTCAGGGCGGGAGAATGGAAGCTGTACAGGACCCGTGTGCCCTGCTGCACTGGGTCGTAGCATCCCAAGGGCTGGAGCCCGGTGAGGCAAGCATTCCAGCACAGGGACCCTGCCTCCGGGAGCTGGCTTCCAACTGTGCAGGGCCTAAACCCCAGCTAGGCCTGGTGTCTGCCGCTCCTGCCTGTGTCTGGGAAAAGCAAGAGTACAAGAAGCCGAAAGACCAAGCAGCCAAGGGGCCGAGAGCCAAGAGCGTGAGCTTCTGCCCACCTTCTGTTTAAACGTCCTCTGCCAGAATTTCACATGCTACAGAAGCCAGTGGGACTGTCTAGCTTTTCAACCAATGAGGGCCAGCGTCAGCCACATTTGCCTCTGCTCCTCTTCCAACAGCCATGATTAGCAAAGGGGCAGAGTGTACAGTCCTGCATTCTCTGTGCAAGCTCCCTCGGGCCAAGTCACGAACTGCCCGCTGCCTTGGGCAATGTCCTTTCTCCAGCAGCCCCTCCCTTTGCAGGGAGGGCAAGCTCTTCTAATCTCCAGGTCAACTTGGGGTTTTCTCCCTGCTCCCTGCCTTCTCCAGTGATTTGTTCTGACCCTTCTATTACTTGATCTTTACCCCTTTTGCTTTTTAGGGCAGGTTAGAATTTCCAGATGTTAGAAGTAGTGGCGAGGGAAGCATACTTTCTGTGTTTCTAGGGAGAGAGATTTCAATTTTTCACCTTGAAGTATAATGTTAACTATAAGTTTGGTTCTTTTTAATTAAGTTAAATTTCTCCTCTATTTCCCGTTGATTGAGTGATTTCATCATGAACATGTGTTGAATTTTTTTCAAATGCTGTGTGTGTGTGTGTTGATGTGTGTGTTTGCATCAGTTAACATGATCATGTGATTTTCCTTCTTCGGCCAGTTGATATAGAGGGCCGATCTAATTTATTTCCAAATACTAAACCTTGTATCTCTGGAATAAATCCAACTTGGTTATTGTCTATAATTCATTTTATGTATTGCAAAATTCTATTTGTTAATATATTCTGTTATGAATATTTACCGTGTTTTTCAGACTATAAGACGTACTTTCCCTGCCCCCAAATTTGGGAGGAAAACGGGGGTGTGTCTTATAGTCCGAATGTAGCTTACCTGGCTTGCTGTGAGTTCTGTTTACATTTACATTGGTGAAATATTATGTTATTTATGTTATTAAATATTTTACCACATTTTTCCCTGGCTGGTGCAGCTCAGTGAATTGAGCGCAGGCTGGGAACCAAGGGGTCCTGGTTCTATTCCCAGTTAGGGCACATGCCTGGGTTGCAGGCCAGGTCCCCAGTGAGGGCCCTGTGAGAGGCAACCATACATTGCTGTTTCTCTCCCTCTCTTTCTCCCTCCCTTCCCTCTCTCTAAAAATAAATAAAATCTTTAAAAAAATATATTTTACCACATTTTTGCTTCAAAATTTTTTTCCTATTTCCTCCTCTAAAACCTAGGTGTGTCTTATGGTCCGGTGTGTCTTATAGTCTGAAATACGTGTATCTATGTTAATGAGGGTCACCGGTCTGTAATTTTTGGGTTTTGTACTGTGTCTGGTTTTAGTATCAGTGTAATTCTTGATTCGTAAAATAAATAAGAACATTTTGTTTCTTCAACCATTTGCTTGAAGAGATTGTGTAGAGCCGATTTTATTCTTTAAATGTCAGGTGGAATTCTCCAGTGAAACCATCTCAGCCTGGAGATATTGTAAGGAGTTTTAAAATTGTGAATTAAATTTTTAATAGTTATATATGTTTTCATATTCTGTATTTTGTCATTTTAAAGAAATGCTTCAATTTCATCTCGGTTGTCAAATATATGTGCATAGAGTTGTTTGTTTTATTTCTTTCATATAATTTGTATGTTTGCAAAGTCTGTGTTGATAGTCCTCTTTCTTATTCTTGATATTGGTAGTTTTTGTGTCTTTCCTCTTTTTTCCCTGTTAGTCTTGCAAGAAATTTCTCTGTTTCATTTTCTTGACTTCCATTAGGTTACAGTCCTCTCCCCACTGCACCCCACGGTATTTGGCTGGAGTTCAGTAGTACAGCAGTTATTATCTATCTTGCTCTATGCTTCCTCTTTCCTGGTCCTTTATCTAGACATAGCAGGCTTTATTCCGGCTTGTGTGTGTATGACCTCTACTGTTTCTGGTTTGTTGGTTTTTTTCGGCTCTAAGTTTGGGATATATGAGGTAAAAGAAAACCCAAGGAACTCACCACCACGTTGGTCCACAGGTCCCAAGTTCCCTCACATATCAGCATTCTTTCCTCCACTTTTCAGTGTCCTTCTATGGTTATTTTACATATAATACCCAATCTGTTCAGTTCTGCTTAGTGAAATGAATAGGGTAAGAGGGCATCTGTCCACTTCCCAGAAATGGTGCTCTGAACACAGGTATAAGGGGAGACCCTCCAAAAACCAGAATTATCTTCTGGAGGGTGGGCCCCTTGCAGTACAGGCTTTCCATGCTATGTGAGTGTTTTAGGAACCCATCTGTATCTGTGTACTAGTAGGCATTGTTGTGAGAGGCTGCGTTTGGCTTCAATGAGTATTTTTTGAAGACTCCGTGTGTTTACCATTTCATGATGGGTGATTTATGAGCAGACCTGCCCACACTGTGCTTAGTGTTCTGCAATTTTTGACCAAAAATGATGTGACCCCCATACCCCACCCCCTATTCACCTGATCTCTCCCTGAGTGACTTTTTTTGTTTCCCTAGATAAAAAAAAAAGTCCTGGAAGCAAAATATTTTGCTAATGTAGAAGAGGGGAAACAAAAAAATGGCAGAAACAGTAAAAGGCATCAAAATCAACAAGTTCAAAAATGTTTTGAGCAGTGGAAAAAATGTCTTGATAGGTGTATTGCATCAAATGAACAGTACTTTGAAAGTGACTGAAGTTTAAACACGTAACAATAAATACACAATTTTTAATAAATACTGGTTTTTTTGGGGTCCTCCCTCGTATTTATATGTTCACAATCTGTAGGTTAACAACTGCAAAACATGGGTGAGAGAAGTCTAAGAACTAAGTAAAGGGGGAAATATACAGTGTTTATGAATTATAAGATAATATTATTAAGATATGAATTCTTTCCAAACTGATCTATAGATTAAAATACTGCCCCAATCAAAATATCAACAGAATTTTTAATAGAAATCAACAAGCTGGTTCTAAAATTTATACTTACTAAAAGAATCTAGAGTAGCCAAATACATTTTTTAAAAAGAAAAACATTGAGGAATTCACACTATTGATTTCAATCCTTGACATGAAACTATGTTAATCAGAACAGAGCTGGCAAAAGAAAAGATACATACATGAATGGAAAATAATACAACGTCTAAAAATAGATCCACAAATACATGGCCAGTTGATTTTCATAAAGGTGTACAAATCAATGCAGAAAAAATAATTATGTCGACAACTGACACTGGGACATGCATAGAAACAATTAACCTTAATCTATAACTCACATCACATGCAAAAATGAATTCAGAATGGATCACACACCTAAATGCAAAATCTTCACCAAAGAAGATATAGAAATGACAACCAACCATATGTAATGAATCTCGATCTCATTAGACATTAAGAAGTGAAAGTTAAAAGGATAATGAAATACCACTTAGAACTTAGATAAGCTTAAAATGACTTTAAAAAATATCTATCAATGTTATGGACAACTTGAACTCTCATACATTTGTTCAAAGGGAAAAATGGTATGGCAACTTTGAAAATCAGTGTAGTAATTTCTTATAAAGTTAAAGTATACTTACATAAGACTCAGCAATCCCACTTCTGAATATTTGCTCAAATGAAATGAGAACATGTGTTCATATAAAAACTTGTACACAAATGTTCATAGAAGTTTTATTGAGAATTGTCCAAAAGCAAAAATCCAAATGTTTATCAACTAGTGAACAGATGAGGAAACAATAGTACAATGGAATACTACTGAGCAATGCAATGAATGAATTACTGATACAGGCAATAATGTGGATGAAACTCGAAAGCTTTATAGCAACTCAGATTGCCCTGCTCAAAAGGTTACACACTTTGTGATTTCATGTATATGCCACTGTGGAGTTGATAATATCTATACAAAGGAAAAAAAAACTGACAGGTGGTAGAGACACAAAAAATTTTTGATTAATGGAAATGTTTAGCATCTTGATTATGGTGGTAGTTCTTACAGGACTGTATGTGATTGTCAAAACTCATGTAATTGTACACTAGAAAAGGGTGACTATTAAATGTCAGAAATACATTGTAGTAGTCACCTAGATCTCAGTATTATTTAAAAATGGATTTTACTGAGTTAAAAAAAAACTATGAAATCAGAGTTAAAGCACATTTCTTGTAACCATCAGTGCTCAGTGCCTTACAGGTCACCTGGTAACAATGAAGTCATTGAATGGGACACAAGTCAGTAATATTTTCATCTTGCAGCAGTGGCATCTTTTAAGCAAAAGAATTGTGGTTAAATTGAATGTGCAGAGGCCTGTGGAAAGAAATATTCTACAAAGTGTGAATCACTTTCAAAATAAAACACTCTAGGACAGCACTATTGTGATAAATTATGATTCTCTACTCGTTCACATTTCTATTGATTGGCTCATCTGTCCTGATTACTTTGTTTTTAACTTACATGTGTTAGAAGTAATTTGTAAGTACAGAAGTAAATTTACCAGTCATTTAATAAGCAATATCACCATCTATTAATAGATATATTTTTAAAGATTTTACTTATTTCTTTTTAGAGAAGAGAAAGGAGGGAGAAAGAGAGGGAGCGAAACATCACTGTGTGGTTGCCTCTCCCGCGCCCCCCACTGGGGGCCTGGCCTGCAACCCAGACTTGTGCCCTGACTGGGAGGCTGTGTGACGTGAAACCTGAAAGCTGTTTTGGTTGTTTAACTCTTCCAAAGTTCCATGAGCTAATTTGTTTGAATTACTGTCACTTTTCAACCAAAGTCATAACTGCCTTAAGTTATGTATAGGAATTATTTAACAGAGAAGTGACATTTTTAAAGGTTACTTTTTTTTGAACAATGGAGAAGAGGTTGGATTCAAGTGAAGATGCAGGTCCAGAGAGTATATGTGAATTTCCCAAGTCACAAAAAAATTCTTAATGTCAGGACCAACTTTGTGTCTAGTGATGTTTAATTATATCACACATCTCTCTGTCGTGTAATGGAATGCCACAAAACCCTACAACAGGGAATTCTGTGGCTAATCAGGCAGAAAAGGTTTTTTAAGAAAAAAAAGAAAAGCTTCTCCCAGAGTTGACTGAGATATCCTAGCTGTGCTTCCTCAGTGGTTATATTGCAAGGAGCTTGGCCTGCAGAGGAGGATGAGAAGATACACCCCATCTAAGCAGAGGTCTTCTATAACTGACTCCACTCTACTATTTGATTTTCTCATTACACAAAGTTGAAAAATTAAAGATTACAGAATTGACAGAATTCGGTGATTGATTATATGGAGCGGATGAGGACAAAAGAGAAGTAGAACGATGCTCATGTCTCTGGCCGGGGTCAAAACTGATCACAAGTCATTGAGATAAGACGCAGAGCAGCGTCTCTCCAGTTGCAGCTGTGATCTCTCCCTGAGCACCGCTGCCTTTCCCACTCCTGGAAGGGACACTGGAATACGTTATGCTGCCTCCCTGGGCCACCATCTATTGATCAGGGATGAACACTTGATCAAACAAAGCCAATGATATTCTTTCTTTAAGAAATTTGGACTTGGATTTTACTTGTTGCTGAAACTGAGAACATATAATTTCAAATGCAGGTGGTGTCATCACCTACCATGTGCAGGGAGAAGCAAAGGAAGCTGGTCCTCAGACTGAGAAGAGACAGATGGGAAGAGATCCCTCTGCCCAGGTAGCAAGGGCAGAGCCAGAGACGAAAGGACTGCAGCTGCCTTGGTGTCCAGCAGCTTTGCTCTTCTTGGCTTTAGATCACTGTTGTGCCTGGCTACTCTCTTTATCAGAGTCTCACATGACATATACAGTTGACCTTTGAACAACATGAGGTTGAACTGCACAGGTCGGCTTATACACAGATTTTTTTTTTACAAACACTGTAAATGTGTTTTCCTTTTGATTTCATAACATTTTCTCTAGCTTACTTACCGTAAGAATACAGTATATAATACAAATAGAAAATGTGTATTGATTGACTGCATATTACCAGTAAAGCATCCAGACAATAGTAGGGTTATTACAGATTGAAAATACTGTTTTTGATCTGCAGTTGGTTGACTCTGCTGATGCAAACTTACTTCTGGGGATTCAAAGGGCTGACTGTACTCCCATAGTCTGTACTGTAGTTAAGTTTTGGGGAAGTCAAAAAAGTTATACTTTAATTTTCAACTGTGCACAGGGTCGATGCCCCTAACCTCTGTGTTGTTCGAGGGTCAAGTGTATGTAATATCTTCTTGAGAGGTAAGGGTTACTTGACTGATTCTTTTCAGCCCGGATTCAGGAAAGGAGTTCGGCTCCTACAGACCTCCATGGAAACCCACTCTGGCCTAGTGCTTAAATCAACAGCCCTGGTCAAGAACAAGGCCTGGATTCAGCCCCCGATCACACAAGGAAAGTGGCTGGTGCTTTCACTCATTACCACTTGTGAAAGCCCCGCTGCTAGACGGACATATTGACTGCAACAAAAAGACCTGGCCCCACTCATTCTGTGGTCATGCTAGAAGAAAGGCCAGTGCTCACTCCAACACAGCACTGAGCTAGCAGAATAAAGGAAAAACAGCCGAAGGACTCAAGCCCCTTCCTTGCAGCTTGTCAGTTGAGTTTGCTCTGTATTTCTGCACTGACCTAGAATGAACGGGGAACTGACACGGTGGTTGCTGCTTCTATGTCCAAGAGCTTCCCCACTGAACACATCAGGCTTGGTGTATTCTTGACTATGAAGTTGCCCTTGTTTTTTACAACTATCTTTATAATACACCCCCTTCTTTTTGCTTGATACCTATGGTTTCTGTTATTATCCACCAAAGTTTAAAGAGAACAGGACATAAATACAAATGTCCATTTGTATATTCCATATTTAGTAAAGGTTACTCCTGTGGATGGCCTAGGGGGAATACCTGCTAATTCTTGATAGTCATGAAAGGAGATATACAATAGGTACCCCAAATGTGCTTCTCTGCAGTGCTTTAAATCCCACTTAAAATAGATGAATTGATGGCATTTTGAGAGAATAAATATCTATTCTTGCAGTCTCTTATTAGTTGTTCTCAAAATCTACTTTTCCTCTTAGTTCATTGTTTTTTGATGAAGTACATTCTTGAGGTGCTTCTGTGTTGGTCTGTTAGCCATAAAAGCTTTAATTTTTATTTGCTTGAAAAAATCTTTGTTTTCCCTTTACATTTGTTTATCAATAATTTAGTTGAGTATAGAGTTATAATTTTTGAGCATTTTGAAGATATTACTACATCATTTTCTATCATTTATTATTTTGCATGAGAAATATGCCATACTGCTGATAGTCATTCTTTTTCTTTTTTTAAAAAATAAATTTTACCCTCACCTGAGGACGTTTTTTCACTGTTTTTTTTAGAGAAAGAGAAGGAGAGCAAGGAAGAAAGAAAGAGAAACATCAATGCAAGAGAGAAGCACCAGTCAGTTGCCTCCCACATGCGCCCAGAGCAGGGATCATACACTCCAGACCGGGAATTGAACCCACAACCCAGGTATGAGTCCTGACCGGAAATTGAACCCCCAACTCTTCGGTTAGGGGATGATGTTCCAACCAGCTGAGTCACACTGGCCACGGCCCCCTTGTTCTTTTCACTCTGGCATATTTAAAAGATTTTCTGTTTAATTTATTTTGTTTTGTTCTAAATTTGTCCATGGTTAATTCTTTGAATACTGCCTTTTCTTCTGAAACATTATTAGATGTAGCTTGGCAATTCTCATTTTTTTCTCCATTACTCATAGCTACTCTTTCGTATTTTGAACAAAAGAAAAATAATCTCCCAATTCTGCTTTCTGGGTGATGAACTCAGATCTATTTTTCAATCCAATAATTCTCTCTTCAATTATATCAACTCTACTATTTAAAGAACCACTGAGTATTATTTACTTTTATTTCTTTTTTTTTTTACATTTTGCATTTCTAGGCTTCCATTTCATTGTGCTTCAAATCTGCCAATTTTACCTCATTAATTCTATTATTGATTTATCTCTTTGAACAGTTTGAGATACTTATCTCAAAGTCTTTTTTTAATGGCTCTATTATCACATAGTTCCATGGGTTTTATGTTAATGTCTTTGCTTTAGGTTCCAGCATTTTCCACATGCTAAGCAAGATGAATGGTCCCCAGATTGCATTCTGAGTAAACTATCATTTGTTTCTACCAGAGCCAAAGCCCAGCAGCTCATCTTTGTGCCACATCCTCAGACTGGAGAGCTAAGGTATACAATCTCCTCTTCATGGATGAGACAACAATTCCCAGACTCTTATTTCCAGACCCTCTTTTAATCGTAAGCCCAATGCCCATCTATTCCATGTGGTGATTAGAACCACTAACTCAAAGTCTATCTGGTTCAGTTAATCTTCTCACTCCTAAGAGTTACTTCCCTCTTAAATTCTTAGTTTTAATTCTGCTTGTGTATTTTTTATAAAATAAAAAATCTGGGTCCTGGCTTGTGTGGCTCAGTGAATTGAGCCAGCCTGCAAACCAAAGTGTTGCTGGTTCAATTCCTAGCCAGGGCATATGCCGAGGCTGCAGGCCAGGTCCCTAGTAGGGGGCGCTGGAGAGGCAACCACACATTAATGTTTCTCTCTCTCTCTTTCTCCTTCCCTTTCCCTCTATAAAAATAAAATAAATAAAATTTTTTAAAAAGAAATGTAGAAAAAATACAAAATTAAAAAATAATAAAAAATTTGTATTTTTCTATCATTCTATGTATATGAAGGGAAAGACGAATAAGTCTTTCCCTGTAATAAGTCTACATGATAGGATCTGTAGATTTCCTTTTAACTGTAATAAGTCTACATGATAGGATCTGTAGATTTCCTTTTAACTGTAATAAGTCTACATGATAGGATCTGTAGATTTCCTTTTCAAGGACATTTCTAATTCTCCAGAGAAAGGTTGAATTAACCAAATTATTACTTTTTTTTAAATAAAGCTAACATTGTCTAGTGCTGCTAGTCAATTGTGTTACTAGTCACTGCCAGTCAACATGAGCTGAGATAAATAATAGAGGACCACATTTACGGAATATTTGGGGGGTTTTGCAAAGGCTTTTTGTTTAGACAGGAGGACATACTTTGACTATGGCTAGCTATATATGAGATGATCATCTGATTGCTAGCAATACATTGATTTTACAGTAGTTAAATCAATCAATTAATATTTTGAACTACATTCACAGGATTTTTTTATTGTTGTTCAGTTACAGTTGTCCCTGTTTTCCCCCCCATTACTGTCCCCAGCCCTGCCCACTCCCTACCTCCCACATTCAATCCTCCCCTAGGGGACATATCCGTGAAAATATTGCTGCGTGGAATATCTGAGATTTTCCTGCCTATGTTCTCTCCTATGACTTTTATGGTGTCATGATGTACATTTAAGTCTTTTATCCATCTTGAGTTTATTTTTGTGTGTGGTGTAAGATCGTGGCCGAGTTTCCTTTTTTTTGCATGTAGCTGTCCAGATCTCCCAAAACAGCATTTGTTGAACAGGGTATTTTTACTCCATTTTATGTTTCTGCTCCCTTTGTTGAATATTAATTGACCATAGAGACATGGGTTTATTTCTGGGCTCTCTATTCTATTCCATTGATCTATGTTTCTGTTTTTATACCAGTACCAGGATGTTTTGATTATAGTGGCCTTGTATTATAGTTTTATATCAGGTATTGTGATCCCTCCTATTTTGTTCTTTCTCTTTGTTCTTGTTCTTGTTGTGGTTGTTTGGGGTCATTTATGGTTCCATATAAATTTTTTAAATGTTTTTTCAGTATCTGTGAAATATGTCCTGGATATTTTAATAGGGACTGTGTTGAATCTATAAATTGCTTTGGGTAATATGGACATTTTGTTGATGTTAATTCTTCCAATCCATGAGCACAGTATATGCTTCCATTTATTTTGTCTTCCTTAATTTCTTTCTCCCATGTTCCATAGTTTTCTGAATGCAGGTCTTTTACCTCTTTGGTTAGATTTATTCCTATGTACTTTATTTTTCTTGTTGCTATTTCAAGTTGGATTTTTCTCTCATTTCCATCTCTGGTAATGCACAGGAATTCAGATTGTTTAATTGGTACTTTGATGGTATCTTTTTTTACCTCATGCTCAATATTAAGTAGAGGTGTACAATCATCTGGATGGATGCTAGATTTTAAAAAAACTGGTGACATGAAATAGATATGACCTATAAGTAATAGGTTAAAAATAATTTTAGGAATCATTAAGGTGAGACTATTTGTTTCTAATTTTTTCAGTGTACTTTCTATGTGTTTAACAAAGTCAGTATATTGGCTCATCCATTTCTTTGGAAATAATTTTTACAGAAGAACGAAACAGTTGCCATTAAATATCTCATAGACCTTATAAATATGAAATATGTACACTCACAGTGCTTTACAAAGTTACCTAAGTACTTCACAATCAAATACACTGTTACTAGCCTTGTTTTGGCATGGAAGGGGTTAAGGTTTAAGAGACTAAATATCATATTCAAGTTTACATAGTACATCAGTAGCCTAGAGGGTAAATGAGCCCTTGATGGGCCTCATCCTGTGCTCTGGCCTGAACATGCATATCATCAGCATAAATCTACTCAGAGCATTCATTAACCAGAGCATGTGGATGTGCCTGGAATGCACAGTGATGTTACTGAGCCTTGTGGAATTACAAACAGCAACACTGAGTAAACAGATCATGAACTTTCAGATCTCCAAACTGATGAATACATTTACAAAGAGGAAAGGAGATAAAGTGGAGAAACGCATTTCCTTATTCTACTAAATCTCAAAGTTTATAAATTCCTTACTTAGATTGATTATTTTAATATCGATCTGATCATAAATCAAGGCAGCAAAAATATTGAAATAATTATATAAAGATATTGACAAGAAGATATTTTTATTATGTTGAAACAATGGGGAAAATGTTTTGATAATGTGGTGCCTTTGTTTCAAATTGATTTGATAATTTGATCCCCAGTTATTATTGATTAGTATTCTTTTATTAAGCTGCCAAATAATCTGAAAGAACATAAAGTTTGTATTTTATTTCTTATGTTTGATTCTTGCCTCTGCTTCTCCCCAGCTCTATATATTTGAGCAAGCCATTGAACTAGCAATATTATGTATTTTCATTTGGCCAGGTATATACATTTGTTTAAAAATATATAGATTTAAGATTTGTGCACTTATCTGTATGTATGGTGTATGTGTGTGCATGTGTATATGTATGAAATACTAAAAAAATTATCTTTGTTTATTTTTAAATTTTATTTTTATTTTCATTTTCCCCCTTTCTTCACCTCCACCTCCAGGCCCCATTCCCCACCCTTTCGTTTTTGTCCATAGGTCATACACATAAGTTCTTTGTCTTCTATATTTCCTATACTATTCTTAACCTCCCCCTGTCTGTTTTCTACCTCCCATTTGTGCTACTTATTCTCTGCACCTTTCCCCCCTCTCTCCTCCTACCACTCCCCTGTTGATATCCCTTCATGCCTTATATAAATCCCTTTAACATTTCATATAATAAAGGCTGGGTGATGATGAACTCCTTGAACTTGACCTTATCTGAGAAGCACTTTATCTGCCCTTCCATTCTAAATGAAAGTTTTGCTGGATAGAGTATTCTTGGATGTAGGTCCTTGACTTTCATGACTTGGAATACTTCTCTCCAACCCCTTGTTGCCTGCAAGGTCTCTTTTGAGAAATCAGCTGACAGTCTTATGGGAATTCCTGTGTAGGTAACTGTCTCCTTTTCTCTTGCTGCTTCTAAGATTCTCTCCTTTTTTTTAATCTTGGGTAATGTAATTATGATGTGTCTTGGTGTGTTCCTCTTTGGGTCCAACTTCTTTGGGACTCTCTGAGCTTCCTGGACTTCCTGAAAATCTATTTCTTTCACCAGCTTGGGGAAGTTCTCCTTCATTATTTGTTAAAATAAGTTTTCAACCCCTTGGTCTTCCTCTTCTCCTTCTGGCACCCCTATGACTCAGATGTTGGGATGTTTAAAGACGTCCTGGAGGTTCCTAAATCTCTCCTCAGTTTTTTGAATTCTTGTTTCTTCATTCTTTTCTGGTTGGATGTTTTTCTCTTTCTGCTGGTCCACTCCATTGATTTGAGTCCTAGTTTTCTTCTCATCCCTATTGGTTCCCTGCAGATTTCCCCTCGTTTCCTTTATATTATCCTTCATTTGTTCAAGTAATTGCGACAATCTTTCTTCCCATCCTGTGAGCATCCTGATTACCAGTGTTTTGAACTGTGCATCTGGTAGGTTGGCTATCTCTTCATCACTTAGTTGTATTTTTTCTGGAGTTTTGATGTGTTCTTTCATTTGGGCTATTTTTTTTTTCTCAGTGCGCCTGTTACTTTAAGGGGCAGAGCCTTAGGTGTTCACCAGGGTCGGGTAACCCACGTCGTTGTGTTGTGACATTGTCTGTGGGGGCAGGACCTGAGAGAACAATGGTGCTTGCTCTGTTCTCCGCAGTTCCCCAGCTATCCACAAGCAAGTTGGGCCCTTCTTTGCTGGCTCCAGGGTGAGTGGACAGGCCTGTACAGTTCCAAGTCCCTGTGGGTCTCCCCAGCGAACTCTCCTGTGAGGCCAGGAGTTCCTCCCACTGCCGCCGCAGCCCCCATAGGTGTATTCAGTTGTTGGTTTGAGGCTTTATTTCCCTGTGTTGTTGGGCCACGTGGTCTGTTCCGCTCCCCAGCTTTTCCTCACAGTTTATCGTTCTGGATGAATGTGTCTTCTTTAACTCCTTGGTTGTTGGACTTCCATTCAGTTCAGTTTTCTGTCAGATCTGGCTGTTTTTGTTTTTTTAAATTGTTGTTTCTCCTCTTTTGGTTGTGCGTGGAGGCACAATGTGTCTACTTACGCCTCCATCTTGGCCGGAAGTCCATAGTATGATCCAATTTTAATTTAAAAAAGTTAAAAGCCTATTGATATATATATATATATATATATATATACACACACACACACATATATATAAATAATTGTCATATATATGTACACACATATATATGATACATTATTGTAGAAAATGTAGCAAGCTGTAGATTTATGAGTTCTCTGTGGTAGTGAGAATAAAAAAAGAATTGAGATATTTTAAGAAAATACTCCCTTACATATTATGCTATGTATATGTGTATGTATACATATATAAATATATACACAGAAATAGGTGTACATATATAAACACATACATATACATTTATACACATGTATATGTACTATATTTATATTGTATCGTATAGTATAGCAGCTTGCTTCTATATTACAGATACGTGCCTGAGACATTTTCATATCAACACATATAGATTTACCACCTTTGAAGCTGCTACATAGTTTCCATGAAAAAGATGGATCAGGCCCGGCTGGTGTAGCTCAGTGGATTGAGTGCAGGCTGGGAACCAAAAGGTCCTGGTTCGATTCCCAGTCGGGACACATGCCTGGGTTTCAGGCCAGGTCCCCAGTGAGGGCCATGTGAGAGGCAAACAGACATTGCTCTTTCTCCCTCCCTTCTCCTCTCTAAAAATAAATAAACAAAATCTTTAAAAAATAAAAGAAAAAGATGGATCATATTTTATTTAACAAATCCCCCATTCATGGATTTTGAAATTATTTTTTTGATTACTACAAACAATATTTAATGTACATAATTCTATGCATGTTTCTCTAGGGGGTTCCAAAAAGTGGAGTTGATTATTCCCATGATATAAGCATAATTTTCATGAATGGCTGTACCATATTGCATACCTACTAGAAATATATAATATCTTTATCTTACTTCGTGTCAATATGATTTTTAATTTTTCATTTCAGAGTTGAAAAATAACTCAGTTTTATTTTAACTTGTATTTGCTTACTTTTAGGAAATTATAGTATGCCTGCATATCATAGATTTTGAGGTATTATCCACATTTGTAAATTATCTCCTTATATTATTTTCCCCTTTTTATTGGGTTGTTCATATTTTTCTTATTGACTTTTCTAACATATTCTTTTGCAAAATTTTTTTGCTCTTTGTTGCTTGTCTTTTAACTCAATGTTTGTCTTGTTTACAAAAGTTTTAAAAATGTAACATAATTAAATAATTTGTTCTTTATAAATTTGTGTTGCTCATATTTTTTAACAATGCCTTTCCACCAAAAGGTTTATAAAATGATTACTTTTTTCTAACATTAATAACTTTAAAAAATATTTCTATCGTAATTTGTTTTAAATGTATTTTCATAAATAATGTTATATAGATGTCTAATGTTATTTATTTTTTCTGGTCTTTAATTGAATAAAATTTCATTAATTATAATCCTTTCTTCATCATACTTTTAAACATTGGTTCAGGCATTTTTTGCATCTTTATTGTTTTATTGTAACCTATAAGTAACCCTGAATCAGTCATTGTGGCAGTGATTTCCACACGTGTGTAAACACACAGTCCTGAGAATTTACACGTTTTGAGCACAGCTCCGTGTGATTCCTGTGTGAGCAAGTGTGGATCATGTCTGTGGGATGGGAATTCTCTAATAGGAATTGGCAAAGATGTATCTTAAAAAATTCTGACTTGCTGTGCCCTGCATATTACTTTATCCTGGTCCTGT